>CM053029.1:501633054-501705554 GCA_028564925.1 Lithobates sylvaticus | reverse complement strand
TACACACTTGGATGTGAGAAAATATAGATGTACGCTTACCAGAACTGGTGGACTCCCTGTCAGCAACAGGGAGTCAAACAGGCATAGAGAGGCTCTAGGTAGCCTGCAACCTCGATGTTCCCGGGCAGACGGATGGATTGTGTGGAACCACTCACGGCTACGCCAACAGGATGCGATCAATCGGGGTGAAGGCAGCTGTCATGAAGTCTGGATACCCATGGATGGAATGGAGATTCCTGGACAGGCCACTTAGTGGGTGGAAAATGGAGTGAGCGGATGGTGGACGCTCACTAGGGATGGAGCGAGGATTCGCTTGAAGTGTTCTCCAAATAGATGTTCAACCATATAGAGAAAAAAATAAAAAAAACAATCGGAGGGGACTCCAATAGTGTGGATCAGTATAGCAGGTTTTTATTTAAAAAAACCAAATACAAATAATACATAAAAACCTGCTATACTGCTATACTGATCCACACTATTGGAGTCCCCTCCGATTGTTTTTTTATTTTTTTCTCTATATGGTTGAACATCTATTTGGAGAACACTTCAAGCGAATCCTCGCTCCATCCCTAGTGAGCGTCCACCATCCGCTCACTCCATTTTCCACCCACTAAGTGGCCTGTCCAGGAATCTCCATTCCATCTATGGGTATCCAGACTTCATGACAGCTGCCTTCACCCCGATTGATCGCATCCTGTTGGCGTAGCCGTGAGTGGTTCCACACAATCCATCCGTCTGCCCGGGAACATCGAGGTTGCAGGCTACCTAGAGCCTCTCTATGCCTGTTTGACTCCCTGTTGCTGACAGGGAGTCCACCAGTTCTGGTAAGCGTACATCTATATTTTCTCACATCCAAGTGTGTATACCAGAAGATTCGGTCCAGGATCACCCTGTTCTGAAGCCATCCATAGTTCATCACTTTGGGACTTTTTCTGTTTTACCACCATTTGATCTATTTTTCCACCCCAAATGCATCTAGGAATCTGCTCCCCAATTAGTATTGAGGATCTTTCTTGGGACTTTATTGTGTGCACCAGAAATATTATTATTTGTGTTGTTGATCCTTTTTTGTTTTAGGTTCACATCATTCCCTCAAATCACCACTGAGGAATATATGTCATTGATGATTTTCCTTGGGACTTTATTGTGTGCACTACCATTATCACTTGTATTGTTGGCCTTTTTTTGCTATAGGTCCATTTCCTCCAGTCACCACTGAGGAATAGACATTTGTCACTTGTGTTCACGTCAGGTTTGCACTAATACTCCCTCAATTACTATTGAGGAGTCGAAGGGTATTGCCACCATTCACCCTCCCAGTTGAACGGTGTCACTACCATTCACCTTTTTAGCGCTGCACTTTCCTTCCTCCATTGTTTATTGAATATTTGTCTTATTCTAGTGCTGCAGCTACACTCTTTCTGTGTGTTTTTTGAGTTTAGCGCTGTAATTCTTCCCACCTACATATATATATTATAACATTTTTTATACATATAAGACATTTTTGCAGGGATAAAAAGCAGCTTCCAGCCAGCAATACACAGAGCAAATTTCTTTCCTGCCTGCAACCTCGGTTTGCAGGAAAGAAGTTCCCCCGGAATTGACCGGATTCCCTCCTGCCGAGCAACTGTCATCTCCCGACGGGGAACGGGCAGGGGAAACCGCCCCCACAGGGAGAAGACAGTGATTATTGCTAGCAGATATAGCAGCCCCTAGCGATAATCACAAAAGAATCCGGAAGGCTGGTTGATCGATCAACTTGCTACATTCGGCCTGCCAATTAACGTTTTGAATCTCAGCTGGTTCCTGCTGAACCTGCTGAGATTCGAATCGTGTATGGCCAGTCTTACCCTATATCCGACCCTGATCCAGCACCTTTCCTCTCCTGCTGTTTCACCAAGGATTACTACCCCAGAGCTGGAACACCCCTCTCCTCTTCCATTGAACTTGCAGGAAGGAATGTATGACCAGATTGTTTTTGTTTAGGGCAGATTCAACTAATGTTCCCTAATGTCTATATAGCTGACCTGAACTAACTGCTGAGATAAAAAAAAAAAAAAAAGTAAAGACCACTTAGATTGTACAGTGCCTTGCAAAAGTATTCACCCCCCTTGGCATTTTTCGTGTTTTTGTTGCCTCACAACCTGGAATTAACATGGATTGTTTGAGAAGTTGCATCATTTAATTTACAGAACATGTCTACAACTTTGAAGATATTTGCTTCACAATAAAAAACAAAACAAAAAAACAAATCGGACAAAATAACAGAAAAAGTCAATGTGCATAACTCTTCACCCCCCCCCCCCCCCCCCCAATTTAATACTTTGTAGAGCCACCTTTTGCGGCTATCACAGCTCCAAGTCGCTTTGGATAAGTCTCTATGAGCTTGCCACATCTTACCACTGGGATTTTTGCCCATTCCTCCATGCAAAACTGCTCCAGCTCCTTCAAGTTGGATTGTTTGTGCTTGTGAACAGCAATCTTTAAGTCTGAAATCATATTTTCTATTGGATTGAGGTCTGGGCTTTGCCTAGACATTCCAACACATTTACAGTATCTCACAAAAATGAGTACACCCCTCACATTTTTGTAAATATTTTATCCACTATGCGACCGCCGGCTGTCAATTGACGGCCAGGTGGTGCAGCTCTCAGGGCGGCCCTCCAAAGATATGTAAACTGAGGAAAAAAAAAATTTTTTAATATATATATTTTTGGGGATATTTAGTATAGCATAAAGTAAAAAATATATTTTTTTTTTTTAAAACTTGTCCCTCTTCTTTTGTTTAGTGCAAAAAATAAAAACTGTAGAGGTGATCAAATACCCCCAAAAGAAAGCATCAACAATTTAATTTGGGTACAGTGTTGTATGACCGCGTAATTGTCATTCAAAATGTGACAGTGCTGAAAGCTGAAAAATGGCTTGGGCAGGAAGGGGGTGAAAATGCCCTGTACTGAGGTGGTTAATCGATCTTTTCATGTGACAACACTGAAGAAATAACACTTTGCTACAATGGAAAGTAGTGAGTGTACAGCTTAACAGTGTAATTTTGCTATCCCCTCAAAATAACTCAACACACAGCCATTAATGTCTAAACCGCTGGCAACAAAAGTGAGTACACCCCTAAGTGAAAATGTCCAAATTGGGTCCAAAGTGTCAATATTTTGTGTGGCCACCATTATTTTCCATCACTGCCTTAACCCTCTTGGGCATGGAATTCACCAGAGCTTCACAGGTTGCCACTGGAGTCCTCTTCCACTCCTCCATGACGACATCACAGATCTGGTGGATGTTGGAGAACTTGCACTCCTCCACCTTCCGTTTGAGCATGCCCCACAGATGCTCAATAGGGTTTAGGTCTGGAGACATGCTTGGCCAGTCCATCACCTTTACCCTCAGCTTCTTTAGCAAAGCAGTGGTCGTCTTGGAGGTGTGTTTGGGGTCGTTATGTTGGAATACTGCCCTGCGGCCCAGTCTCCGGAGGGAGGGGATCATGCTCTGATTCAGTATATCACAGTACATGTTGGCATTTATGGTTCCCTCAATGAACTGTAGCTCCCCAGTGCTGGGAGCACTCATGCAGCCCCAGACCATGACACTCCCACCACCATGCTTGACTGTAGGCAAGACACGCTTTTCTTTGTAATCCTCACTTGGTTGCCGCCACACCACAGGCTTGACACCATCTGAACCAGATAAGTTTGTCTTGGTCTCATCAGACCACAGGACAAGGTTCCATTAATCCATGTCCTTAGTCTGCTTGTCTTCAGCAAACCGTTTGTGGGCTTTTTTGTGCATCATCTGTAGAAAGGGCTTCCTTCTGTGACGACAGCCATGCAGATCAATTTGATGCAGTGTGCGGTGTATGGTCTGAGAACTGACAGGCTGACCCCCCCCACCCCTTCAACCTCTGCAGCAATGCTGGCAGCACTCATAAGTCTATTTCCCAAAGACAACATCTGGATATGACGCTGAGCACGTGCACTCCACTTCTTTGGTCGACCATAGCACCGCCTGTTCTGAGTGGAACCTGTCCTGTTAAACCGATGTATGGTCTTGGCCACCGTGCTGCAGCTCAGTTTCAGGGTCGTGGTAATCTTCTTATAGCCTAGGCCATCTTTTTGTAGAGCAACAATTATTTTTTTTTTTTTTCAGATCCTCAGAGTTCTTTGCCATGAAGTGCCGTGTTGAACTACCAGTAAGCGAGAGTGTGAGCAATAACACCAAATTTAACACACCTGCTCCCCATTTACACCTGAGACCTTGTAACATGTCACATGACATCAGGGAGGGAAAATGGCTAATTTGGCCCAATTTGGACATTTTCACTTAGGGGTGTACTCACTTTTGTTGCCAGCGGTTTAGACATTAATGGCTGTGTTCAGTTATTTTGAGGGGACAGAAAATTTACACCGTTATACAAGCTGTACACTCACTACTTTACATTGTAGCAAAGTGTAATTTCTTCAGTGTTGTCACATGAAAAGATAGAATAAAATATTTACAAAAATGTGAGGGGTGTACTCCCCTTTTGTGAGAGACTGTACATGTTTCCCCTTAAACCACTCAAGTGTTGCTTTAGCAGTGTGTTTGGGGTCATTGTCCTGCTAGAAGGTAACCCTCCATCCTAGCCTCAAATCACACACAGAGTGGTACAGTTTTTTTTTTTTTATCAAGAATATCCCTGTATTTAGCACCATCCATCTTTCCCTCAACTCTGACCAGTTTCCCAGTCCCGACTGCTGAAAAACATCCCCACAGCATGATGCTGCCACCACCATGTTTCACTATGGGGATGGTGTTCTTTGGGTGATGTGATGGGTTTGCGCCAGACATAGCGGTTTTTTTGATGGCCAAAAAGTTCAATTTTAGTCCTCCATACATTTCGGGAGTCTCGCAAACTCAAAACGTGCTAATTTTTGTTTTTTTCTGAAAGTAATGGCTTTCTTCTGGCCACTCTGCCATTAAGCCTAACTCTATGGAGTATACGGCTTACTGTCGTCCTATGTACAGATACTCCAGCCTCTGCTGTGGAACTCTGCAGCTCCTCCAGGGTTACCTTAGGTCTCTGTGCTGCCTCTCTGATTAATGCCCTCCTTGCCCGGTCCGTGAGTTTTGGTGTGCGGCATTCTCTTGGCAGGTTTGCTGTTGTGCCATGTTCTTTCCATTTGGTTATGATAGATTTGATGGCGCTCATAGGAATCATCAAAGATATGGATATTTTTTTATAACCTAATCCTGACTTGTACTTCTCAACAACATTGTCCCTTACTTGTTTGGAGAGTTCCTTGGTCTTCATGGCAGTGTTTGGTTAGTGGTGCCTCTTGCTTAGGTGTTGCAGCCTCTGGGGCTTTCAAAAAGGTGTGTATATGTAATGACAGCTCATGTGATACTTAGATTGCACACAGGTGGACATCATTTCACTAATTATGTGACTTCTGAAGGTAATTGGTTGCCCCAGAGCTTTTTATGGGCTTCATAACAAAGGGGGTGAATACATACGCACATGCCAATTATCAGTTTTTTATTTCTGAAAAATAGTTTTATGTATATATTTTTTCCAATTTTACTTCAGCAACTTAGACTATTGTGTTCTAATAAAACATTGAACTAAAGGCTGTTATGTAACAAAATAGGTAAAAAGCCAAGGGGAGTGAATACTTTTGGGCACTGTATTTTTTAAAGACAGTGCCTTCTGTTTAATGCATTTTTTTTAAATTAATTAAAAGAGCATTTTGATTTTTATAGTTTAACAAATGAATGTTGTGGTGTTTCTTACTGATGTTTTCCCCGTAGTTACATAGTTAATCATACAGAGAGTTTGCATTTATAAATCTTTCCTTCCGATTCACACTGGCTTCTGTTGTAATACATATTTTACAAATTATTTATGGCAGAGAAGTCCAAGAAGGGCTGCCCAATATGTAAATTGCTGAGAAATTTGAGTTTCAAAATCATTATGCAAATCATTTCACTGCAGCAAAGTACAGGGCCAAACCAGGATGAACATGTGAGGATATAATGTATGTGGGAGCTTCTATCTGGTTCATTTGTAAAGTGCAGGCTTCAGAGCTGTGATCCTGATGTTGGCTTCACTACCTGACATGGCACAAGTATACAGAATAAGAGTTGGAACTTTGCAGACATCATTGGATCACTAGATAATAAAGCCAGGATGGCAGAATATACATTTACCTACATATGTATACCCACAATGCCAGGTGCTCTTAACCACTTAAGCCCCGGACCAATTTGCAGCCAAAGGACCAGGCCCCTTTTTGCGATTCGGCACTGCGTCGCTTTAAACTGACAATTGCGCGGTCGTGCGACGTGGCTCCCAAACAAAATTAGCGTCCTTTTTTTCCCACAAATAGAGCTTTCTTTTGGTGGTATTTGATCACCTCTGTGTTTTTTATTTTTTGCGCTATAAACAAAAATACAGCGACAATTTTTAAAAAAAATGCAATATTTTTTACTTTTTGCTATAATAAATATCCCAAAAAATATATAAAAAAATTTTTTTTCTCTCAGTTTAGGCCGATACGTATTCTTCTACATATTCTTGGTAAAAAAATCGCAATTAGCAATTTTATTAATTGATTTGCGCAAAAGTTATAGCGTTTACAAAATAGGGGATATTTTATTTTTTTTTTTTTTTAGCATTTTTATTATTTTTTTTTTTTACTAGTAATGGTGGCGATCAGCGATTTTTTTTTTTTTTTTTTTTTTTTTTTTTTTTCTTAATTGTGACTGCAACATTATGATGGACACATCGGACATTTTTGGGACCATTGTCATTTATACAGCAATCGGTGCTATTTAAATGCAGTGATCCCCTGTGTAAATGACACTGGCAGTGAAGGAGTTAACCACTAGGGGCGGGGAGGGGTTAAGTGAGCCCTGTGTGTGTGTGTTTTCTAACTGTCTGGGGGCGTGGCTTGGAGTGTGACATCACTGATCGTCTTTCCCTATTACAGGGAACAGACGAAAAGTGAGTGTCACTAGGAAGCACGGGGAGAGGTTTGTTTACACAGACCTCTCCTCATTCTTTAGCTCTTTGACCCGATTGCGGGACACCAGCGGCGATCCAGTCCGCTGGTCCCGCGGCCACAGAGCTCAGGACCGGGTCGCGAGCACGCCGCGACCCACAGCTGGGCTCTTAAAGAGACATGTACAGGTACGTGATTGTGCCCAGCCGTGCCATTCTGCCGACGCATATCGGCGTGAGGCGGTCCTTGAGTGGTTAAAGAGTTTGTTACCCTAAAAAAAAAACAAAAGGGAATTCTGTTAGCATGTTATACAGCACAGTGCGTGTGATGTGTAATTTGGCCCCTTTTTATAACCTGAAATACATTGAGGGGGAAAAAAGTATTTGATTCCCCTGCTAATTTTTTACATTTTCCCACTGACAACTCCAGCAATCAATCAACACAAAAGCAATCAATCTATCCAATTCCAATCTCCACCATGGCCAAGACCAAAGAGCTGTCCAAGGATGTCAGGGACAAGATTGTAGACCTACACAAGGCTGGAATGGGCTACAAGGCCATCGACAAGCAGCTTGTTGAGAGGGTAACAACAGTTGGTGCGATTATTTGCAAATGGAAGAAACACAAAATAACTGTCAATTTCCCTCGGTCTGGGGCTCCATGCAAGATCTCAACTCATGGAGTTTCAATGATCATGAGAATGGTGAGGCATCAGCCCAGAACTACACAGGAGAATCTTGCCATCTCAAGGCAGCTGGGCCCAAAATCACCAAGAAAACAATTGGTAACACACTATGCCGTGAAGGACTGAAATCCTGCAGCGCCCCGCAAGGTCCCCCTGCTCAAGAAAGCACATGTACAGGCCTGTCTGTAGTTTGCTAATGAACATCTGAACAATTTAGAGGAGAATTGGGTGTTGTGGTCAGATGAAACCAAAATCAAGCTCTTTGGCATCAACTCAACTTGCTGTGTTTGGAGGAGAAGGAATGCTGCCTATGGAGGTAGATACATTATACTTTGGGGGGGTGTTTCTGCTAAGGTGACAGGACAACATCACTGCATCAAAGGGACGATGGACGGGGCCATGTACCGCCAAATCCTGGGTGAAACCTCCTTCCCTCAGCCAGGGCATTGAAATAGGGTCATATGTGGTTATTCCAACATGACAATGACCCAAAACACATGGCCAAGGCAACAAAAAATGGCTCAAGAAGAAGCACATTAAGGTCCTAGAGTGGCCTAGCCAATCTCCAGACCTTAATCACATAGAGATGTGTGAAAACTAGAGGTGTTGAAAATAATTGACGCATCGATTCATCAGCCTCTAACGATTCTGCATCAATGTGAAAGCCACCTGAATCGCGATTGCGCATGACGTCATCCGGCTGTGCCCCCCACGTGGAAGGGCTGCTGTGTGCGGGCTGTCGGCACTCCCAGCCCCATTATTACCTCTTCAAAGCCGGTCCATCGGTGGTGAGTTGGAGGGATTACAAGCTGCTCAGCTGCTCCAGGGTGATGAGAGAACAGTGCACTGTGCTTGAATTGTCCAGATTGAGGCTATTCCAAGCTTTCATTGGGATATGTTTAAATATAATTGTGTCTTTTGCTTTATAGGCAGACCCTCATATATTTTTTTTTTATTCAATCGCTGGTAGACTGATACTCCCTCTGCTGGTGGGAGCCGGTCATAGCACAAGGCAGCCTGAGACTAGAAGCTGCTCCTGTCATTAGTATTGGTGCTGCGTGTCCATTGAGCTGGAAGTGTTTTGGATTTTGGAGGGGGGTAAGCACAGGGCAGCATTTCAGCCAGTGGGATGGAAAGAGGCCTTTTACATATATGTGTAGCCAGAACACATGTTGCTGCACCGTACGTTTTGAATGGCAACCCAATATACTAAGCAATGCGCCACAATGCATATAATGCGCTGTGTAAAAATGATTGTGGCACATCTTATTTTCGGTACATTGGCAGCCCATTGAATTTAGTGCACGTTTAACATGTGACAAAATGCACATTAACACACACTACACCACACAAATGTAAATGGCCATACACAGAACAAATTTAATTGTCAATCAGATGCCACAACACAGGACCTACTCCACCCTGACATCCCCAACCTTGGACTCCAGGAGGAGACCATGGCAGACACCCCCAACCCTACCATGTTCACAGCACAGGGGATCCTCTACCTCTGATATTCCTCACCTGCAGGACTCCATGATGACCACCTTAACATCCTCCCTTTTGATTCTTCCATCTTTCAGTCCCCCGCCCCCCCACCACCAGCACCATTTTTATTTTTGAGCTCTGCCATCCTTCTGTTCCTATCCATGGATTTCTCCATCCCCTGACTCTACCATCCTTCAGTTCCTATCTCCAGACTCCTCCAGCCTTCCATTCTCTATCCATGGATTCCTCCATCGCCAGACTCTTCCATCCTTCCTTTCATAATCATGGATTCTTCCACCCTTCAGTTCATACCCCTCCCTCGTGTCCTGGACTCTTCCATGTCCTGCTACATGCAGGGAATTATGCTGACTGCTTGAATTTTTCTGATGGAAACCATGGGCAGTAATTGTGATGCATCGTAGAATCTTTTATCACCTATCATCTGTTTGATCACCCCTGCGGTTTTTATTTTTATTTTTTGCACTATAAACAAAAATTGAGCGACAATTTTGAAATAATTTTTTTACTTTTTGCTATAATAAATATCCCCAAAAAATATATAAAAAAACAATTTTTTTTCCTCATTTCAGGCTGATACGTATTCTTCTATGTATTTTTTGTAAAAAAAATCGAAAAAAAAAAAAAAAGCGTTTATTGATTGTTTTGCGCAAACGTTATAGCGTCTACAAAATAGGAGTTAGTTTTATGGCATTTTTATTAATCTTTTTTTTATTTTATTGTAACTTCGAACTTATGGCAGACACATCGGACAATTTTGACACATTTTTGGGACCATTGTCATTTTTACAGCTGTCAGTGCTATAAAATTGCACTGATTACTGTAAAAATGACACTGGCAGTGAAATGGGGTTAACCACTAGCTGGCTAGGAAGGGGTTAAGTGTCCTAGGGAGTGATTCTAACTGTTAGGGGGCGTGGCTACGAGTGACACCTCACTGATCATAGCTCCCGATCACAGGGAGCTATGGTCAGTGACAGTGTCACTAGGCAGAACGGGGAGATGCTTGTTTACATCAGCATCTCCCCGTTCTTCCTCTCCGTGAGACGATCGCGGGTATACCTGCAGACATGGAGTCCGCGGGACCCGCGATCCTACTCATGGAGCTCGCGGCAGGGTCGCCAAAGGGACGTACAGGTATGCCCATTTGCCCAAGCGTGCCATTCTGCCCACGTATATGTACATGCAGCGGTCGGCAAGTGGTTACAATAAACCTACCATTAAAATTATAGACTGATCATTTCTTTGTCAGTGGGAAAACATACAAATCAGCAGGGGATCAAATACTTTTTTCCCTCGCTGTACCTGGTTGATCCTGCCTAGTTCTGCCCTCACCTCTGTAAACTGACCATGGTTTATCATGGCTGCTGAGCCCTGACACCGTGGTCAGTTTACGTGCCTCCGTCATCCGCAGCTCTCCTCTTCCTTCTCTCCCCCTCCCTCCCTGCCTGTCAGCTAGTAACAGTGCCCGCCCCTCCTGCTGCTGATGACTTTTTCAATTTTTCACATAATCCTCTGTGGTTAATAATGATAGGTGCCCAGTGTCTGTATTTTATATATAAAAAAAAAAATGCAGTTTATACCTGATTTCAGAGCGGTGCTCGTGACTGGTTGCCTCTCTCCTCGACTGACGTCAGCGGGGGATTCTCGGCCCCTCCTGCTGTAGTTGTCAGATTGAGAGAGGCGGCCGGTCACGTGAGCGCCGCTCTGAAATCAGGTATAAAACTTTTTTTTTTTTTTTAATAAAAGCAGACAGTAGGGCACACAGCATTATTAACCACAAAGGATTATAAAGATATTACAGTGGCTTAACAACCACTTGAATTGAGTCATTAGAGCTCTGTTAGATTTCTAATGCCTTCTTTGCCTACATTGCATGCAGATCAGGGATGCAAAATCCCTGATTATCTGGTCAGGAAGTATTCAGAATTTACAATTTTTGAGTTCACTTAAGAGAAAAACCATACACCATAGCTGACACTTTAATTAAAAACAGAGTAAATTGGGGACCTGTAGTATCTACACCTCCTTCCATCTGAAAGCAGCTCACAGTGCTCCTGGTCTCACAGAGGAACTGAATAAGTGCTGAGCCAACCACGCTACATTGTCCACATGTAGAAGTGATTGAGCAGGTCAACTTCGGCATCCATCACTTGTACAGAATGTAGCAAAGCAGAGCGTGTTAAGACCAGGACCCCAATTATACACCATGTCATAGGCACCCATTGCCTTGTGGGTGATCCTGACCTCTCCGATTTGATGAATGTTTCCCATTGTCAGAAGACTTTTGAGGCTTAACTTCTTCTTTTTTTTTTTTTTCCACAGGTTTTACATCTTTAGCGACAAGAAGCGGCTTAAGAACAGTCCATATGTTGATAACTCCTACAAATGGGCAGGTGGAGGTTTTCTATCCACTGTGAGTGACCTTCTGACGTTTGGCAATGTGCTTCTTTATAGTTACCAGGCCCAAAATACAACTGAGAGTCTTCCAGGATACCTTAAACCGGGCACCATCAGCATGCTGTGGAGACAAGTCCCCAATACTGAGATGTCTTGGGACAAAGATGGGAAATATGCAATGGGTTGGGGAACTGTGGATAGAAAACAGGATTATGGGCAGTGTAAGCTTCAGAAACATTACATTTCACACACAGGAGGGGCAGTCGGAGCTAGTAGTGTCTTATTAATTATGCCTGAAGATGATCCCATGTTATGGGACAGTCAGACAGTGATCCCACCAAGAGGTATTGTGGTGACTATAATAGTCAACATGCAGCAAACGGGGCTCAACACCACCGCTTTAAAGATTGCACTGGAATTTGAGAAAGCCAAGTTAGACTAGCTATAAAAATTGTACATTAGTACTGAAACTGTACACTTCATTAATGATCAGTTCTGCATGTTTTTTTATGACTATGCACAAGTTTCAGATTTATGGTGAGGATCGTTGACCAAGGAGGAAAGTCTTCTTCTAGTTCATAAAATGATGTACTGGAAGTGCAGTGTATAATGACACCAGCCAAAAATAACATTAGGGTGCAGAAGGGACAGATTTCTACCGTACAGTTAGTTACCTACTACATTTAGCTGTACTTTTTTAACTTTTTTTTAATTGAATTTTTAAACTGATACAAGGTTAGGAAAAAGAGATTTGTAATTTACATGTTCATAAAAACTAAGGAGTTAGTTCCGTTATCAGGAAGCTGGTCTTAATATGGCAAATTAAAAACCACATCCTTCTGTATCAACGTTAAATTGCATGTGTGCCAGTCTGGGAATAAAATTCTAAGACTTTATTTGTGGTTCTGCCTCACAGACTGCTTACCTCCTCTCTAGAGTATACCCATTACAGCAGTTTAATAAACAATAAAAAAATGGTTTCTATTACAAATAATGCAGAAATGCACAACTGTTTTCTAGTAGCACATTGGTCATAGATCATTGACACAAGATATGCTCTGCTATCTATGCAAAGTATCTATAGCCACAAGTTTTTTTTTTTTGGATAGAGTTTGGAATGGTTAAAACCCCATCAGTATATGGTTTACTGTGTATGTTGTGTTAGGAAGATTTCCCTTCACTTTCTGTCCTGCACACCACAGAAAGTAGGAGGAAATATCCCACAGAAAAATATGAAGTCCTCTCTTAGGCCTAGTTTACATAGGTTTTAGCTCGTAGAACAGCAGTATCAACATTTATAAAGCTTTTCGCAAGCTTTGAGCAGCTTACTTGAAGCCTTTAAAGCATCTTTAAGCTCCTGTTAGAAAATGTTATATGCAGATCTTATCACAGATATTAAACCCAAAAGCAAACATTTATTCTATTGCAGCTTACCAATTCTTAGATGTGATGGAGGCATTGGTTTTCTATCTGTCTCTTTTTTTTTTTTGGTCTATTTTCATCTGGTGATTCAGCCGGTAAGGCCAGGTTCACATATTTGTGGCCACGGTTCCCAGCATGGAGTCCGGTAGGTCCCTGTTTACCTGTTCAGGTCCAAAATTTGGCCTGAATATGCACCTGAACCGGACCCAAGGATGCACAGGACCCTTTTGGAATCAGGACTGCAGCCACCCTGGACATAAGTGAACCGCCTCTATTGAGAGCCAGTCAAACTCACATGTCATGTGGTTTGGATGCGGAGAAACCCGCATCCAATTTGCACATATGTGAACCCGACCTGTTGGGTCTGTTGTTTTGCAAAAGAGCAAGCTCTCTTCCAGATGTATCAGTTTTACAAGGATAAGTCAAACCATTTACCACTGATGGATGTTTTACAATCAGTTTTTATTTATTCATGTAAAATCTTTATCCCATTTAATATATATTTTTATTGTTTTCAAGAAACAGCATTATAAATCATATAGATAAAAAATTTGTGTATTAAAATGCATATAAATAAATTAGGTTTTTAAGCATATATTATAAACGTAGAAGGGATCTATCAAAACTTTGTGGCAAGTAAGATGTAATCCATGGGGACCATGTTTTCTCAAATGTGTCTATATCATCACAAACAATAGCAGCAAGTTTTTCATTGGACATTAACCAATTCATTTTGTTCCTGATCGAAGTGGAATTTGAAGTAGAAGACCACCATGCAGCAGTGAATAAAAATGTCAAAAGGCTGAAATGGGTATTGGTAACATTTTTTGGTTTGAGAATTAATAAGGCTTCTAGAGGGTCTTTGGATTTTTTTTTCCAAATAAGGTAAAAATCATTATATATATATAAATATAACCATTTTTTTTTTAAGTTAAGAGATTCCCACCATATATGTAAAAAGTTTCCAATATCTACACAACCTCTAAAGCATTTATTTGAGATAGTTGGTTTAAAATTGGCTAAACGTTTGGGAACCAAATACCATCTCGTGAGTAATTTGTACCGTATATACTCGAGTATAAGCTGACCCGAATATAAGCCGAGGAACCTAATTTTACCACAAAAAAATGGGAAAACGTATTGACTCGAGTATAAGCCTAGGGTGAGAAATGCGCAGCTACTGTAAGTATAAAAGAGGGTCAACAATGCCCATTTGCTGCCTCACTGTGCCCATTTGCAGACATAGGTCCCCCCAACTTCAAACCCTGTAGTTAAGGGTTCCTAGATGCCCCCTAGCTGCAGCCAAAACTTGGGGTCTCTGGACCCAAAGGGTCCCGAAATGACATTGCTGCAGATGGACACAGTTGACCAACTTTGGGGCCACTTGGTGCTAGAAAGTGGTTAAGAAAAGGAAAACTTGAAATCTACCTGCTGTAAGCAACATTTGAACTCAGAGTTTCTTTCCTCCACTTTTCATAGGTTAGGTAGTGTGTTTATAAATCACTTACACATTTTTATTGCAGTACACCTCAGCAAAACTTTTATGGGGGACCTATGTCAGCTTAGCCGTTCATCTCTGTCCCATCTCATCTTGACATCACTTTTCCTTTTTTTTTTTTTTTTAACCCTATTTTTGGGTTTACCTTTATTCTTTATTTTATACATTTTCATATTAAAATACCTTTTTAGTTTAGTCAATCCTATAGCAAAGAAAAAAACAACTAAATTACTTCCTCCAACTTGTATAATCTTATGTGGTCTACTAAAATTTCCCACTCTAACCCTAAACACACCAGCTTTTAACACAGAAATGCAATGAATTTCAATATAGCCAGATCAGATGGTAAACACAGATTTGTGGCACTCTGCACTGCTTTAGGGATATACAGGGTGATTTTCCCTGTGCAGGGTCATCTTTTACCATCACAGGGATACACAGGTGCTGCATATACAGTTAGGTCCATAAACATTTGGACACAGGCACATTTTTAGTTTTTTTCAGGTATTTACCAAAACATATTCAAGCTATAGTTATATAATTGATATGGGCTGAAAGTGCACACTCTCAGGTTTAATTTGAGGGTATGTACATCCAAATTGGAGGAAGGGTTTAGGAAGTACGGCTCTTAAGAATAGCCACCCCCCCCCCCTTTTTTTTTTCAAGGGACCAAAAGTAATTGGACAATTGAATCAAAATCTGTTTCATGGCCAGGTGTGGGCTACTCCTTTGTTATTTCTTCATCAATTAAGCAGGTGAAAGGTCTGGAGTTGATTAGTAACAGTAAGTGCGGTATTTGCATTTGGAATCTATTGCTGTGAACCTACATCATGTGTTTAAAGGAGCTGTCCATGCAAGTGAAACTTGTAAGGCTTTAAAGACGAAAGCAATCCATCAGTGAGATAGCAGCAGCATTAGGAGTCTCCAAATGTCAGGGCTGGGCTCAGCCCTTCCTTCTTAGAGCTGGCTGCTCAGCTGTCGGCTAATTGCCATCTCACTCCACAGTTACTCAGCTGTTGTTGATATCCTGCTCGTCTGTCCTGCCTATTTAAACTGTCTAGTCCAGAGGAGCTCTGTCAGCAGGGTCTTCTGTCCTGCCTATTTAAACTGTCTAGTCCAGAGGAGCTCTGTCTTCGCCTTGGTCAACATCTGCGTTCCTGTTTAAAGACTGGCTTTGCTGACATCCCTTCTGGCTCCAGATCCTGCTTGCTGTTCCACTACTTTGATCCCTGACTTCTGCCTTGGCTGACTATCCATTCCGGTTACTGAACTTTGGCTATGTTTTGACTACATTTGTTCTTTTTACTTTATATTATTAAACAAGTGTGATTAACTGTACTTCTGTCTCGGTCTGATTTCATGGTTTCCAACACCAAATCAACATTTTGGTACATTCTGAGGAAAGAAGAACAGACTGGTGAGCTTAGCAACATAAAAAGGTCTGGATATCCACGGAAAACAACAGTGGTGGATGAACGCAGGATCCTCTCTATGGTAAAGAAAAATCCATTCACAACATCCAGACAAGTGAAGGACACTCTCCAGCAGGTGGGCATATCATTGTCAAAATCTATAATCAAGAGAAGACTTCATGAGAGCAAATACAGAGGATTTACCACAAGGTGCAAACCATTCATAAGCCTGAAGAATCGAAAAGCCAGATTAGACTTTGCCTAAAAACCATCTAAAAAAGCCAGACCAGTTCTGGAAAAGCATTCTTTGGATGGATGAAACGAAGATCAATCTGTACCAGAATGACGGGAAGAAATAAGTGTGGAGAAGGCTTGGAACAGCTCATGATCCAAAACACACAATGTCATCTGTAAAACACGGTGGAGGCAGTGTGATGGCATGGGCATTCATGGCTTCCAGTGGCACTGGGTGATTTGGTGTTTATTGATGATGTGACGGAAGACAGAAACAGCCGGATGAATTCTGCAGTGTTTAGAGATGTACCGTCAGCCCAGATTCAGCCAAATGCAGCAAAGTTGATTGGATGGTGCTTCACAGTACAGATGGACAATGATCCAAAACACACTGCAAAAGCAAACCAGGAGCTTTTGAAGGAAAAGAAGTGGAATATTCTGCAATGGCTGAGTCAATCACCTGATCTCAAATGCATTTCACTTGCTGAAGGCAAAACTAAGAGGCAGAAAGACCCACAAACAAAGAACTGAAGACAGCTGCAGTTAGAGCCTGGCAAAGCATCAGAAAGGAGGAAACCCAGTCTTTGGTCATGTCCATGGGTTCTAGACTTCAGGCAGTCATTGCCAGGAAAGGATTCTCTACAAAATCTTAAAAAAAAAAAATTAACATTTTTATTTATGATTATATTCATTTGTCCAATTTAATTTGAGCCCCTGAAAATGGGGGGGGGGGGTGTATAAAAATAGTTCCTAAAATTTGTACTTCATATTTATGTTGAACCCCTTGAATTAAAGATGAAAGTTGTTGGTTTCTTTTTAATTTTATTCTGGTGGCATACAGAGCCAAAACTATGAAAATTGTGCCTTTGTCAAAATATATACGGACCTAACTGTATCCCTGTGCCAGCGTCTCATTTCAGGTCATTGGGACACGGTTGCATGTACACAGCCACACAGGGTAAGTTTTGTGACCTGCAGTTACAGGTCATATAGGGCAGTGGTTATCAACCCTGTCCTCACGTACCCCCAACAGGCCATGTTTTGGGAATTTCTCTTAGATAAAATAGCTGTCCAAAATACCAAGCCATTGATTTAAAGCACCTGTGCAAGATAAAGGAAAACCTGCAAACATGGCCTGTTGATACTTGAGAACAGGGATGAAAACCACTGATATAGGGGACACAGCAGCTGTGTTCGTGCAAACTCCTATGCAGTGTATCCCAATAGACTAAAATGGGACACCGGCATGGGGATGTATGCAGCACCTGTCCAAGTAAAAGACGGCCCTGCACGGAGTACAGAATATGTATTGATTAAAATTGTATAATTTCTGATGTGTTATATAACAGGTATAACAATGCAAGATAACTTTTACCATGCAGCTGTGAATAAGTGTGCACATTGTATTGGCTTTGCAACCCCTGCATCTTGACATCATCTAATGGAAGGAACATTTTGTAAGGTTTTTAAAAAAAAAAAAAATTATTATTTCAATGTGCACTAATCCTTGAAACATGCATAGTTCCACATTTGACCACAAGAGGGATTACTTACAACAGAGCCAATGTGCTAATTATTCATTTCTGGTGTACCCAACGGCACAATACACCTGTTCTGTATTCCTTTTTTTTTTTTTCTTGTTTTGGATATAATTGGTAAGGATTAACCTCTGCCAGGTATTTATTGCCATCTGTGGACATATTAAGGCAATTCACCCCTATTTTTATCCAGGTGACCTAAACCAAAATTTTAGTTTGCCACTAGAACAGGAGTAAAATCCTGATTCACACTTGTGCAGGTTGCAGTTTGCAATACACATCTTTAAACCATTTAAGTCTATGGAACCAAAAACCAGAAAATAAAACCCTGGCCCTTTCCATAAAATGCACAGATGTGAACTACATCTATAGGAAACCATGTTAAATGGACTGTAGTGTGTTTCTGCAAAACCGAAAGTGCACTAAAAAAATGCATAGGTGTGAACCAGGCCTAAAGAGAGAATCTTCCAATGGGGACACTTGTTGAGCTAGTAACTGTTTACAAGAGTTTTTCTCTTTGTTGTGCCACTAATGAAACATATATGACAAAATAATTGTCATTAACTATTTCTTAATCTACCCAAAATTTAAAAAAAAGTTTTGTCTTTCGATAGTCTGTGTGCATGTGGCCATAAAGTGTATTTGGCCTGTAAGTGTTTATTGCAGGTGCAGTGACCAGCCCCACTGTCGCCTGTCAGAATCTATAACAGGCCAAAATATGCAGCAGCTGGACGCAGTGCCGTATCGCAAAAAAAAAATGGCCTGGTCATTAAGGGGGCAAATCCTTTCTGGTCCTTAAGTGGCTAAACCACAAAGCAGAGCGCTGATGTATTTTTGTGTGTTGACACATACTGCATTAGGCAGCCAATTCAGAATGAATGCAATGCACCTTCACACATGATGTGAAGTCATGTCTGCACTTTTTCACAGCACACGTGCATTGTGGAAATGCGTTGTATTGCCATTCACAATGAATGACAATGCAGTGTACAAATGTGTTGCAGTAATGCACAAGTTTATGGCAGTGTGTAACCTAATGACAATTAGTTTACTAAAGTACTGTGTATCATAAACCTTTGCTACTGCTTTTTTTTTTTTTTTAATAAAATACGGTTTAAATTCTTTTCTTTTTTTATTATTCTTTGTTGTATTTCAGTACCACATATCTCCTGTATCTTCTTTGGGGCCCCTTCCTGTCTAAATGCATACATTCCAGTAATTACTGTATGGCTTTTCTCAGGGGGTTTCCCAATTGTAATAACAGGGGACCATGCTATGTAATGTTGAACCGGCCACTTGTCTCCATCAAATGTGAAAGGGTGACAAAGGAGCATGATTGGGGGGATAATGTTGTCAGAAAAATGTTTGTACAAGGACTTTCATGGCAGAATCACCAGATCATATTTAATAAAAAAAAAAACTGCAGATTTGCAAAGACTGAAAATGACATTAGCATGCTAAAGCATATATAAGATTTGAGACTGGGATTTCCTATACTTAAGGCCCCTTTCATACGAGGCGGACTCTACTTGCACGGAGTCCGCCAGCTCAGCAGTAGATCTCTCCATTGATCTCCGCTGAGCCGGCGGATGACAGGTCCCTCTCTGCTCACTGAGCGGGGAGGGGCTTGTCCAGCACCGCTGGTCTCTATGGAGAAATCGTATGAAAACTGACAGCGTGTCGGTTTTCAGCAGATCTCACCCGATCCTCCAGCGACGGATCTGGATGTAGAGACATACGTCTGCTTTTGGCGGATCAGACCGGGTCGATGTCAGCGGACATGTCTCCGCTGACATCCGATGCTCCAAAACTGACAGGCGGATCTGAACGGTCCGATCGTGTGAAAGGGGCCTTAAGCAAGAAACTGTAAAAAAAATAACGAATCTAGATAAATTGGGTAGGCTGACTAATCATAGCAAACACCAGAGTGCATACATTGACATGCCCCCAATGCATTGTGTTACAGTTTTGAAAGACTGTGTATGGGCGAAATCGCTGCAAACTATGTGTAATAACTGTTTAAGATGGCTGTAATGGTGTAGAAATAGATGTATCTTCGGTGTATGTTTACTTTGTGTTTTTCAATAAACTTGTTTTTGGATAAAAAAAAAAAAAAAGACTGTGTATGAATCGATATGAATGGCACTGTAGGTTGTAGGTCATGCATCAAAAATGTAGCATACAGCAAATTGATTTCAGTGACCCCCCCCCCCCCCCCCCCCCAAATAAAGACAAATGTTTGATGTTCATACATTTTAATTACTCTGGAGTCTCTGTAAATCAGAAGTGCTCAACCATTTGAAGAATGAGGGCCACATAAAGTAGAACTATAGGCCTTTTTTTCTTTTCATTTTGGATAAAGCATGCAGGTTTATAACCCCCCCCCCTTTCTGAAAGCGCACCATAACTCCTGCATTCAGAAGCTTTAGTGCGCTTTCAGAAAACACCAAACCTGCAGCACATAATAGAAGTCTAGGTTCAGTGCAGCACCCGTGGATCAGGGTGAAAGCAACCTAATAGTTGTTAACCCATTTATAAGTGTTTATATGCCCATTGCAAAAGCACAGTATATGTGTTATTTAATATATTGACCTTCTCCTTTTTCAGCTTTTGTTGGCATTGCTCTCCAAGCTGCTAGAAAGATCCCAGGTGAGGTGCCCTTGGTATCACTCTGCCTGGGATAGGAGCTGGTGCTACACCCTCTACTGCCAGCTCAATGCACTCTGATGCTCTTGGATATTGATCATGATCCGAGCTTGCCAACTCACCATTCCAGAGCGTGGGCAGGCGCTTCCCGGGTTTGAGGTCGCAGGCCACATCAGAGCACCCTTACAGTAAATGGTTGATAATACATGTATTAATTTGTTGCTTGGGAGTTTTTTTTTATAGGGGAATTCCATTCAATAAAGTCGGCATCTGTAAACCTAAATCCTATTAGGCAGCATGCACTTTATTAGCTAAAAATTCTTTGGAGCCAATCAAACCTATGCATGTGTGTTGCAGGGCATGTGGTGTCGCACATTCATAGATATGAATGGGCTGTTATAGTTTGTTATAGATGTAATTTAGGACACAGTGGGATTTTGGACTTGAAATGCAGTAAAGATTCATATAGCTTACTGCAGAAAAGGGACAAGGAGTAGACCCTTACCAATAGAGTGGTGTGTTTCAGATTAAATTGCATTGTGTACAATGACTAGTTTGCTAGTTACACCAAGAGACAATCGTTTTCTGTCTGCTGGTCCATAATTTTTTGAAGCACTACTTTTCTTCCAAAGACTGCATTCATAACAAAAGCAGGAACAGGTAAACAGCTATTTCGAATAAACACTCTTGGACAGGGGTAAATGTGTTTAAAGTATACTAGAGCTGCACGATTCTGGCTAAAATTTGAATTTTTTGCTTAGAATAAAGATCACGATTCTCGCAGCATAACATCATCTTTTACATTATACAAACAAATTGGGCTAACTTTACTGTTTAGTTTTTTTTTTTTTTTAATTCATTAAAGTTTTTTTTTTTTTTTCCCCCAAAAAATATTGCGTTTGAAAGACCACTGGACAAATAGTGTGACATAAAATATTTCAACAACTGCCATTTTATTCTCTAGGGCAGGGGTGTCACACTCCATTTCATCACAGGCCACATCAGCATTATGGTTGCATCTGTAAGACTAGATGTTCAGAGCACCCCACTCCCCCTTACATCAGAATTCAAGAGGCCCCCCACCCATCACAGTGCACCCCTCTTACCTTGTGCTACTGCTGAGAAGAAGCTGGGGGGGGGGGGAAGAGCTGGGGAGGCAGAAAGTGTAGTATCTGGGAGAAGACCAGGGGAGGCGGAAATGATGGGTGCTGAGATTGCAGAGAGGCACAGAATCTGTAGGAGTTCTGTACTCATCTCTGCTGCCAGCAGTTGAGATGGGGCAGAGCTGAGCCTGCGGCTGCAAAGGGAAGTGCAGGATCTGCCAGAGGAGGTCTGTCCTCCACTCTGCTGTTGACCAAGACAAGGGGGTTGCTGCAGGAGAAGTGCGAGGGTCACATGAAATGGCCTGGATTCAGCCCGCGGGCCTTGTGTTTGACACCTTTGCTTTAGGGCAGGGGTAGGCAGCCTGGGGCGCTCCAGCTGTTGTGGAACTTTATTTTCCCATGAGGCATTGCAAGGCTGGAAGTTACAATTATTCCCAGAGGCATGATAGAGATAGATATATATATGTTCCAAGTAATTTTCTAGCAAAAACAAATGATTTCAACTTGTAACTAACAAGTGTCAGAAAAAGGTTTAGTCTTTAAGTGGTTAAACTGCCCTCATCTACAGAAGTTCATTCCATGGATCTGAAAGAAGTAAATGTTTCTATTTATAACCTCCCCTGCAGTGTTGAACTGGTTAACAGTGGTTTCAGCAAGAGGAGGAAGCTGCTGAGCAAGAAGAATTCAATAGACTGAGTCAAGCAGCAGTGCACTGTGGGAATTGTAGTCCAGAGGAGACCTGGAGCTTTTGATCTACATTCCCCAAAGAAATATTGCCAGGAGGAAAATAGCTGCATTTTCCCAGTCTGTACAGGACAGAACTATGACCATGGAGGGAGACCAGAAAGTGCACATAATTGTCCAGTTTACACCACCGCTGCTGCTGCATAATGGCTGCCTGAGCGGGATCAGGGTGCAGAGCAGAGAGTGGACTAATTGCTGTGGGTGATTACATGGTGAGCTGAAATATCACTGGGACTGGGGAGCTGCTGTGGGGACTTACGATCCACTGCTAGTGAGAGACACTTAGTCCTTTAGGAACTGACCATACAGTCATCTAGTAGCCCTATTGCTACCCCAAAGGTTGACTGAAACTATTCTCATGTGCACCAAATGGTACAATTGGGCCCCAATGCCCAGAGTTAGGACTGGAAAACTGTCTTTTCCAATCTCTACACAGAGACCTTTACCTATTGCTTATGCCAAGAGGTACCTCAGGGGACACTGCACCATACCCTACCCATTCTCCTAGAATGCACTCTAGACTGGTTATAGTATTATTCACACTGCAGTTATAACTTACATATATTGTTTTGTGCCAACTTTGGCAATTCATGAGGTAATCCCCATCTAGTTGTACAGAACTCCATTCCAAGTTACTTTGGCATAGCGATTACTGTCTGGTGGACTATGTCTGAAACTCCATTCTGTATGATCATTTATACTCAAACCGCCATTTACCAATACAGGAGTTTATTTACCACTAAACATCCTTTTGTCCATTTCCTGATACCAATTCATAGTCAAGTTAAAAAAGGTATCCACACTTGTATTCTTATAAATGCGCACAGTAACTTTCACTCAACCAGATGTGTCAAAGGGCTGAGGTTGTTCTTGGAGTCAAGGCGCACAGAGAACCCGAAATTACCAAGCAGCTCCTTCAGGGGTGTAGAGAATTTAATATGGCAATTCACCAGTTATTAAAAAAAAGAAAATAAAATAAAAAAAGAAGAAGAGGAAATGGAAAACAAATGCAGTCACCACATCCATTTTCACCTGCCAATTCTGTGAACAAACATTTCCTGCCCTCAGGGTGGCTATCCTCGGTTCACTGTATCTATGGGGACAGACAGATGCCAAACATGTCTGCCCTTTGTAATCTCTATTTGGGGAGATTAGTAGTCAATTCAGGATCCATAGGAAAGATCATGTGACTGTTCCTTCATACCTAAAAGCAGAGCTTCACCCCAAAGGGGAAGTTCCACTTAAGGCCTCCTCTTTCAGTAATGGCACTTGGCACCTGGTCTTGACAGGTACACGCTCCCACTCAAATTACCAGTCTGAGTGGAACGCCCCCCCCCCCCCTGCATTCTTCTGGGACATGTCACAGGTCTCAGAAGACTACAGGCCCTTTCACAGTGAGCACCCGACTGAAGCCACAAGCTGTCACAGCTGAGATGTCAGCACTGGGACAGAAGACCAATGGAAAGAATTGCTTTGGTGAGCCTTTTTGTTTTTTGTTTTTTTTTTTAAAAAGCAGCTACAGTTTGTTGCTGCTGACAAATATATAGATATAAAATTTATATATCAGCAGCTTTTTGAAGATTCTGAAGCCACATGGAAAAAGGTGTTCTGGTCAGATGAGACTAAAAATTAATGATTTGACCTCAACACCAATACAGCTCACCATCCAAATAACACCATTCATACAGTAAAGCATGGAGGAGGCAATATCCTGTTATGGGGTGTTTCTCTGCAGCAGGGACTGGAGCACTTGTCAGGATAGAAGGAAAAATGAATGGGGCAAAAAACTGTTAAATTCTTGAGGAAAATCTGCTCCCCTCTGCCATGTTGTCAATGGGAAGAAGGTTTACCTTTCAACAAGACAACCTAAAGCACACAGCAAAAATAACCACATAGTGGTTTCAAGGGGAAAAATTGGAATGTCCTTGCATGGCCTAGTCAGAGCCCAGACTTAAACCCCATTGAAAATCTGTGAATGACTTGAAGACTGCTGTCCACAAATGGTCACCATCAAATTTAACTGAACAGGGACAGAGCTGATGCTGACAATCCCTCCCATCACCTTTTTTTTCCCCTCTTGGCGTCAGGAAAACTTGTCAGAAGAAGTGATACATGGAGATAGCAGAGGTATGAGACAAGACACAGAAATTACACTTAGTGCTCTGGATTGAGACAAGTACACGCTATATAGAGAGATGAGCTTTGTTCATATTTTATGTCTGGAGGTTTACAACCTGTTAAAGAAGAGCTCCAGCCATATTTGTGTAATTATAAATAGTAATGTTTAACAATCACAACATAAAGCCAGTAAATTAGCTCTTTCCTCAGATCCCAGCCCTCTCTCCTCCCTATTCGATAACGCTGCCCTACCTACCACCCTCTTTAGAGAACATTGGGGATCTTACACACGGGAACAGTGGCCCACGGCTAATAAATTTGTTCACCCCTCCACAGGACAATTCAGACCGACCGAGGACACACGAACCCCCTCCGATATTGACTGGCTCTCAATGATATCACTGAACCACCTAAGTAGATCACTACATATGTCAGGTCAAAACCACAGACAGCTCACTAACTTTGAGGAACTATGTAATCTCTCCCAGACCCCCAGACACACCTTATCGCTCATATACAAGGATATTCTACTGCATCTCAATAGGGCACCACCAACGTACACCCATAAGTGGGCTAGAGATCTAGGAACAGACATATCACCGGCCCAATGGAACATCTCCTTTATTCAGACACACCAGACATCCAGATCAGGCTTTACGCAAGAGAAAAACTACAAATTGATATCTCGGTGGTACAGAGTTCCTTCCTCTGTACACAGGATGTTCCCCGGTTCAACAGACGTCTGCTGGAGGTGCCACGGAGGAGAGGGATCCTACATCCACACATGGTGGGGATGCACCAAGGTACGCCCATTCTGGGACAAAAAATTTGAGGTATACAATGATATGTATCAATCTTCTCTGCCCCCCCACACCCCTGATTGCTCTTTTGTCCATCATACCAGGCGCAATCCAAGCACAAAAAAAATGTCTCCTGAGATTTATGCTTTCAGCAGCTAGACACAACATATCCCTATATTGGAAAAAAGACTCCATCCCCCCCTATGTCGGGTTGGGTGGGCATCCTAAACGATATGATGTTGATGGAAGAGCTACAAGCCAAAACAGATGACACCTACGAAAAATTTAACACCTTATGGTCTATATGGAGACATCACTCGACTTCGAGCAGGTTCTTAGACAATCTACAGTTCTGAACCTCCCCCAGTACCCTTACTTATACCGAGACGCAACCCAGGCTTTCCCATCGCTAAGACATGTTAACTGAACAACCTCCCCCTTCCTCCCCATCCTTCTCTCCCATCTCCCTCTGCTACCATGTCCCCCCCTCCCCTCTTATATAAGAGGCACAGAGATTACTATGTCAACAGTGCTCTGGGTGGTGTCCATAGAGAGACGATGCCACGCAGAGACAAGCAAATAGATTTACGACCCCTGTGCCCAAGTTGCACTTATCGGTTACAGTTGTATGTGATGTTCATGCACTTTAAAAACGTAAAGCAATAACTCCTTTATGCTCCCCCTCCTCCTCCCTCCCACACTACCCCTTCCCTCCCTCCCCCCCACTACCTTCGCCCCCCCCTTCCCCTTGATAAAACTGTTTATATGTTTAAGCTTTACGGAATTGTTCATACTGAAGATATGTATATATTTTGTAGGTTTGAAACTTTAATAAAATACATATTCAACCTTAACAATCACAACATGACACAATGTCGTCAATTGTAAATTTTTAATTTATTTAGGAAATGGTTTGCACATAATCAAACTGCAACTCCAAAAAATCTCCCTGAATTACAAAAGCCAACAAGACAGACATATTATACCACAGTGCGGAAAGTGGTGCGAGCAGGACATAAGGCGAATCATCCTGAGGGGGCAATCTGCAAGGTGCGGCAGCATGTCACAGAAACAAAGATGAATAATTTAGTGTTGCTTTCGTCTGAAAGAACAACCTGTAAAGATAGTGTGCAGTCAGTGTTGCTTGATCAATACAATGATAAAAAAGCCTGTACATGCAGTTATTTTGGCACATGTAACTAGCATTTTAAAATCGCTATCACGAAGAAAGTCTGTGCTCCCAAAAAAATGTATACTGCCACTTTCCACAAATTGCAAGCATCTGCAAAAGCAGCGAATGTGACATTCACCAAACATTCAGTGCATGGGACTCCTGATGTATGCCTTTTCATTTACAGCAATTACACCTGTAGTACTTATTTGGTGAATGTCACATGTACTCCTTTTGCTCCACATAAAATGCATTTGATACCCAGGATCTTCTGTAATACAACCAAAAAAAAAAAAAAAAAAAAAAAAAAAAGGAAAATAAAAAAAAAAAAAAAAACGCAAGTCATTATAAAGTATTTTCTTTTAAACAAGCAGGTTTAGGCCCCATGTACACGGGTGTTTTTACAACCTCTCCTGAACGATTTAACTTGACCGATAGTAACCCACGGTTAAAACGTCCATTTTAAAAAATTACAAAAATATATATATTTTTTTTAAATGGCCAAAAACGCCTATAAACAAAAAACGCGGGTTACTGCGTTTGGAACTTCGGCGTCTGATCCCATTTTTTTGCTTTCGGAAAAACGCTGTTAAAACCACAACTGCCAAAAAAACTGCAATAAATGAGACTGTGTACATGGTCACATAGGATAACATTGAATGAGTTCAGGGGCAGTTGAAAAAAAAAAAAAAAGCATCCAACTGCCTCTGAACGTACGTTTAGCAGCGTCCCGTGTACATGGGGCCTTATCTGTGCAATGGCATTGGCAGTGCGGGAAACTAAGCAGTTGCAATCTGCAGTGGGTATCAATGTTAAGCCCAAACACAGGCTACAAATGTAATGCGTTTACCTGCACCGGATCGTATGGTACAGTAGTACCATGCGATCCGGTTCCTGCATGTCTTTTAACCCTTGGTGTGGTCTGGCACGATATCAGCCCATTCAAATGACACTGCACCTGGTATGCATGTGAATTGCACAGGAACGCAGTTCTAGGACAAGTCCAATTCTCGAAAAGGAAATGGCTAGTGAAGTTAAACTTTTCTTAATAGAGAAAAGACGTCCATCATCCTAGGACACCAGCAGACAAGTGAATCGTGCTGGGAGTAGTAATACCTGGCTGGCAAACTTTTTTTTGTTCAATTCCTCCTGTTAGCAGCAGTATAAACCAATTTTCCCAGAAAAACTGAATCCTGTGACCCTTAATAAATGAAAAAAATCCTACTGTCCGTAGACTTCAAATTTAGGATCATTCCCAAAAGGAGTTTAGAAACTGACAGTTACCTTCTGTGAGCCTGGCTTTTCCACCTGTGGGCTGGCACAGGACTGTCGAGCATCCTACACAAAGGACAACCGTCTGTGCATGGCTGAATACAGTAGTGATCTTATAGCAGCCTGGAAAGAGGAAAAAAAAAAAAAGAAAGCACCAACGACATTAAATAAATTAAAAGGTAATCATTGCAGTTCAACTGAATAGGTTCATATTTACAGCAACCTATTTACAGTGGTCAGACTCTGTGCGGACCAGAGAACTGAGCGATCAGCGATCTAGGATTTCTCAGTTGTCTGCCAACCCCTGATCTAGACTACCAGTAGCCCTCCAGCTGTTGTGGAACTACATTTGGGACTTGTAGTTCTGCAACAGCTGGAGGGACCCAGGTTGCCTACCCCTGGTCTAGAGGCTGCGGAGGAGCGATGTTGCATCCACCTAGGCTAGTATAAAAATGTTTGTTTTGTTTAAATCCCCAACTTTTTTTTTTAATGGTAACTATAATAAATTGCCAAGTCCTGGTTGTCATATGATTTAATATTAATGGATTTCAAATGTTAATTTTAAAGGAAAGTTCACAAAGCATCATAGGGCTAAAGAAGAAGTTCAAGGTGCATAAATAAACCTTCCCTCACTGCCTTCCTATGTCAGCTCAAAACCCGATAGCTGATTGATCACATGACCATTAAGGGCTCAGTTCTTTGTCTCCTTGGAGCAGAGAGCAGTGACTGTCAGTCAGCACCCTCTGCCCCAACGTTCACTGGAGTGCCAGGCAGGAGAGGGGGGTGAGTGCAGCTAGCTTTGGTGAGCCAGAGCCATCTATTAATCAGGGAGCGGGGTGGATCCTGACAATGGTCGGGATCCTTCCAGAGCAGCTCTGACATCAGCTGATAGCAGCCAATAAACGCTTACTCTGGGTCACAAGAGAGCAAACATAAGTGCACTCCTGTGACCTACAGGAGAAGTATGGCCAAAAAAGCTTTGGCCATACTCCAAGGCTGGTTCCTGCCTTGCAGTAACATATGGTACTTGTGTGCACATGGACTGTACAGACCAGGATCCTAAAGGCAGGATTAGAGAAAAGCACAGGAGACTTATTTGGATAGTAAAAAGTAATGGCAGGCACACACTAAGTTTTAATATTTTTACATGGCAGCAGGTTGTGTCTTACTTCATGCAATCCCCACAACATGCTATTAAAGTGATTGTAAAGTCTCTCTTTTTTTTTTTTAAATAACAAATGTTATACTTACCTGCTTCTGTTGCAGTGGATTTGCGCAGAGCACGGGTGCCTCTTCGGTACCCCTGGCCCCTCACGTCAGTTGAGTGCCCCCCCACTTCAAAGCAGCTTGCTATGGGGGCACCCGAGTCACAGCTCTGGGGTGTCTATTCAGACACGGAGCTGCAGTGCAGTTCGGTTCAGACTCCTTCTCTAAAACCCCAGATGTGCCCACCGGGGGGGGGGGGGGGGCGGGGGACGGGCTGGGGGAGACATTTGATTGATTTTCCAAAAATTGTGACAAAAAAAAAAAAAACACCACATACATTTTTTTTTTTTTTTTTTTTTTTTTTTTTTTTTTTTTGCCACATCAGCGAAATATTTCGGGAGACTATAGATCAGCTGTAGTAATCATGCGTATCCCGTCTCCATTCACATCATTGTAGCCGTCTTTACTTTTTCCCTGTTTGTGTCCTTTTTTTTTTTGCTTGTCTTTATTCTTTTTTTTATCTTCCTTTTTTTTTTTTTTTTTTTTTTTTTTCGGGCGAATATATTTTGGCTCCAAATCGGGCCCTTGGCTCGTTCGTTTTAGTCGGCCTCCATAAGCATATTTACCTCTTCCCCCCCCCCCCAAACCCCTCCCCCCCCCCCCCCCCCCCCCCCGGGCCCGACCAGCTTTTGGTTATTCTCCTTGGTATAAGAAAAAAAATAAGAAGAAATAAGGACCGACATAAATGAATAAACATTTAGGCACATACAAGGTGTTCCCTCTGGCTCCATGTTTTTTTGAAAGCCCGCCATCCTTCCCATTTGTCTGGTTTTTCCTGTACCTGCCCCTTATCGTCCTGTCTCCTTTCCATAGTGTATATCCTTTCTACCTCGTCTACCCAATCCCAAATTGTTGGACCCTCAACTTCCTTCCATTTCTTGGGTATTGCTATTTTTGCTGCATTTAAGAGGTGGGGGACAAGTGAGCCTTGGTATTTTTTTACCCCTTCTTTTGTCCCATGTAATAATATTGACCATGGTTCCAGTGGGAGGGTTTTGTTGGTTATTTCCTTTATATGTTGTATTACTTTTTCCCAGAACCCCCTGATCTTGGGGCAGCTCCACCAGATATGTGACATGGTGCCTAGTTCACTACATCCTCTCCAACAATCCCCTTGGTTATCTTGTTGGTATTTACGCAATTTATCAGGGGTAACATACCATCTTGATAATACTTTGTAGTTTATTTCAGCCGATTTGTTGTCGTGTGCAGACCTATGTGTAAGTTTCAATATTTTCTTAATAGTGGCGCTATCACATTGTGTTCCCAACTCATTTTCCCATTTTGAGATGAATGTAGGCGTCCCCCCCTCCTCCCCCTCAAGCAGGAGCCTGCCCCACCTAGATATCGTACCCCTGGTGCTCTTATTTAGACATGTCCGTTCCAGAGTGGTTAATTCTGTCTCTTCCCTTAGGGGGCGTGGGAGGCTCTGCGTGAAGCAGGCAAGTTGGTGATACCTCCACCCATCTATCTCCTCAAAACCTATTGTGTTTTTTAGTTCCTGTAGTGAACGAATCTTTCCCTCCTTTACTATGTCCTTAAGCTGTGCGTGCTCGTGTTGTATCCAGTTCCCCCCGTTGATCTTCATCCCTGGTGCAAAAAAATTGTTTTCTTTTAAGCTAATAAATGGTGAATTATATTTCATATTGTGTTTTTTATATATCCCGTCCCATATTTTTAATGTGTTTTGTGTGAGTTTACATTTACTTAATTCGGCTGTCCTGAACTTAGGGGGATTCCATATAGTGTTCCCTAATTTTGCCTTGTTCAGGGAGCACTCCAAGCTCACCCATCTTTTTTCTTTATTTTCTTTTATCCATTCTGTAATTCTTGAGAGTACAATAGCTTTATAGTATAGAGTTATATCTGGGATTGCTAGCCCCCCGTTATTTTTTCCCTGTTTCAAGGTAGAGAACGCTATTCTGGGTTTTTTCCCTTTCCATATGAACCCCGTCAGTAGGGATTTAAGTTTTACTAGGTAATATTTGGGGAGTGCAATTGGCATCATTTGTATTTTATATACAATTTTAGGAAGAATGAACATCTTTAATGCTTGGATTCTGCCAAACCAAGAGAGGGGTCTGTGTCCTAATCTTTTTATGTCATTTTTAATGTCGTCTAAGAGTGGGACAAAGTTGAACTTAAAAATTTTTTTTATATTAGTTGTTAATTTTATACCTAAGTATCTCAGTTCTTCCCGCCAGGGAAATTTGAAAGCCTTTTGGAGTGTATGCTTCTCTGATTTCCTGGTGTTGATGTTCAACACCTCAGACTTCCCGAGATTTATTTTAAAATTTGAGATCTCCCCGTATTTTTGGATTATCTCCATCAATCGGGGCAAAGTGTTACTGGGTTTCTTGATGTAAAATAATACATCGTCCGCGTATGCGGATAGTTTGTGTTCCTCCTTCTCTATCTCGAATCCCGCTATCCCGGAGTCGCCTCGAATCGTGGACAGAAGGGGTTCGAGAGAGAGAACGAACAGAAGGGGGGACAACGGGCATCCCTGTCTGGTTCCGTTCCTCATTTCGAAGGGGGGCGAGTCCATGCCATTGATCTTGATTGTCGCTGTCGGATGGTGGTATAGCGTCCTTATCCATTTCAGCATGTTTGGGCCAAAGCCCAATTCCTCCAGTGTCGTGAACATGAAGTCCCAGTCTACCCGGTCGAAGGCCTTCTGGGCGTCAGTCGACAGGAGCAGACTGGGACCTCCGCCCCCCCTCTCATGTAGCAACAGGAGCAGAGTACGGACCCCGCTATCTCTACACTCCCTCCCTGGGACAAACCCCGCCTGGTCTGGGTGTACCAACTTATTCATCTGCCTTTTGATTCTACTAGCGAGTATCTTGGCAAAAAGTTTGGTATCTGCATTTAGCAAAGATATCGGCCGATAATTCGAACAGCAAGTTCCATCTTTGTCTTCTTTTTTTATGACCGTTATCGAGGCTAACAGAGCTTCTTTGCTCATTTGATAGTCTGTTCCCAGGCCATTCAAGTACTTGCATAGCCATGGGATCAGGGTCTTCTGGAACCTCTTATAGTAATATATCGTGAACCCGTCCGGCCCTGGGCTTTTCCCATTTCCCGTGTCGGCCAAAGCGCGACCTATTTCCTCTTCTGTGATTGGGCCTTCCATTTCTTCACTATCATTTGTTGTCATTCTGGCTAAGCCCGCCTGCCTTAAAAAGGCCGTGGTGTTTCCCTTCTTATCTAATATTGCGCCCTCCGGTTCGTGCTCTACTGCATATAGTTTCTCGTAATAGCCCTTGAAGGTTTGTGCAATTCCGTTCGTAGTGTATTCTAGGGTCCCCCTATCTGTCTGTATTTTTTCAATAAAATTTAGCTTTTTTTTCTCCTGTAACATTTTGGAAAGATATTTGGGGGATTTATTGCTTCCGTAATATTTTTCCCTGGCGAGGAGATAAAATCTTTGCTTGGTTTCTTGTTCCATATGGTTTTTAAGTTCTTCTCTTTTGTTTATTATTTCTAGGTATAGCGAACTGTCGGGTTTTTGGGATATTTTATGTCTCTGTTCTAGTTTAGCTATATCGCCTGTAATCTCTTTTATCTTTCTGGTTCTGTCTCTTTTTTTTTTTTTGTCCCCTCGGCTATTAGGATGCCTCTTATAAAGGCTTTGTGGGCCTCCCATAGTGACCTACTCGAGATCCCTTCTGTGTCATTTGCCCTGAAGCATTGCTCCAGTTCTGTTCTTATCTTTTCGGCGCCTGCATCCTCTCTTATTAATTCCTCATTTAGTCGCCACCTAGGGGGCGCTTTGACTACCGGGGTCAGTTGTATTTTCATCCATACCGGGGCATGATCTGATAATGAGATTATCCCAATATTTGATTCTAGTACTTGTTCTAATGTTCTATGTTCAGTTAGAATATAATCGATTCGTGAGTACGTCCCGTGCGCCTGGGAGTAAAACGAGAAATCTTTGTCTTTGGGGTGCAGGCATCGCCAAACATCTAACATTTGATATTCCCGAAGTTTTTTCTTAATCCTATGTAATTGTACGCTGCTAGTCCCAGGTGCCCGGGACGTACTATCCCATTGTGGATCTAGACAGAAATTAAAGTCCCCCATCATGATCAGCCTTCCCCCCCGAAACTCCATCACTTTCCTTAAGATTTTAATTAAATATGCCCCGGGATCAGTGTTAGGGGAGTATACGTTAACCAAGGTAACTTTTGTGTCCTCTAGTTTACCCTCTAGAAAGAGGTATCTTCCTTCTGGGTCAGACTCCCTCTTTTCCAGGCAGAATCTCACATTTTTGGCAAAGCCAATTGCCACTCCTCTACTTCTTGTAGTGACTGTATCCGCTTGATACCATGTGGGGAAATCTTTGGAAATTAGTTTTATATTTGAATTGTGTGAAATGTGTGTCTCCTGTAAGAAGGCTACGTCAGCAGAATATTGTCCCAGTTCCATCAAGATTTTATGGCGCTTATTGGGTGAATTGAGCCCCTTAACGTTATATGTTATGAAGTTTATAATAGGCATCCTATTATATTAGCCTGGTATGATCGATCTTCTGATCCTATTCCCCAAAACTTTCTGGTCGGGCCCCCCTTCTTCCCCCCCCTTTTCCTCCCTCCCCTACCCCCCCCACCCCTCCCTTCCTCCCCCTCCCTTCCCTATCCCGGGCTTAACCCCCCACTCCCCCCATGGCCTTTCTATGGCCCCAGGCTCGCCTATGGTCCCGGTAATCTTGACCATCATTGAGCCACTTTTGAGGAGCTCTGCGCATTATCCCCTCCCTCTCCGGCTAGGCCCCAAGGGGCCAGTACGTAAGGGCCAAAGGGGCTCCCCCCGCGCCCCCCCCCCCCCCCGCCCCCCCCCCCGCCCCCCCACCCCGCCCCCCCCCCCCCCCCGCCCCCGCGCCCCCCCCCACCCCCCCCCCTCCTGGGCTAACTAGTCCTCCAGCCAGCCGGGCAACTCTGGAATTGGTAAGTCCAATTTTTCGCAGAACTCTTGCAAATCCTCCGGGAATACTAGTTTTGCCGAGGTCCCCTCTCTGAAGCCAATCAGACAAGCGGGAAACCCCCAGCTATATCGGATATTTCGTGTCCGCATACTCTCCAGGAGGGGTCTCAGCAGTCGTCTTCTATCCAACGTTTCGGGTGCGAGGTCCATATATATCTGTAGGTCTTTGCTTTCATACTGTATCTGCGTGGGCCTCTTTATCTTTGCCCAGATCTCAGCTTTATCTTCATAGTACGTAAAACGAACGATGATGTCCCTTGGGCGGTCTGTGTTATAATCTCTAGGCTTACCGACCCGATGTATTCTGTCGGTTCTTGGGAAATCTTCTTCTCCTTTGTCGAGGATTGGACCAAATATTTTTTGAATAATCTGCTTAAGATCTTCCCCTCTGGTTTCTGGAACGAATCTAATTCTTATGTTTTGTCGTCTACTGCGATTTTCCTGGTCCTCAATTCTGTATTGTAATCTCCTTCTGTGCATCTTTTCTTGATGCAACTGGCCCTGCAACTTATTTATCTCTTGGTCCAGTTTTTCTGTTTTCTCCTCGGCCATTTCCACTCTTGTTAATAGAGAGCCTAAATCTGCTCTCAGGAGGGAGATATCTGTTTTTATAGCCTTCTCCAGTCTTGTGAGCATCTTCTCCATCTCCCCTTTTGTTGGTAGATGAGCATCCTCTCTAATCTCCTCTGTTCTGCTCTCCTCCAGTTCGCTTTCTATGATGGACACTGAGGCCATGGTTTCCTCCAATATTTTTTCCACACCCTTTTTCTTCTCTCCTTTCGGATGAGCTTGCCTTGAACCTTCTGGATTTTTTGGGCTCGCCCCTTGGGTCATGTATTGCTTAATGGTGCTTTCCGAATTTTTCTCTTTACTGCTTTTGGAAGGGGCAGCTTTTGTTGTTTTATTCGTTGATCTGCTCATATTTACTCCCTTGTCTTTAATTTTCCTGATGCGTTTACCCAGCTTTTTTTTTTTTTTTTTTTTTTGAGGGGCTGGGTTAAATCCCGGCCTCCGTAGGTCCAAGTTACCTGGGAAACAAGGCCCGGGTATGATCAAAATGTCCTAGGGAGGTAAGAGAGAGGACTGGCTCTATTTAGTTTTGCTGGGCTCTTTTTCAAAGAAGAGGAGGTATGACGAAATCGGGGTACAGAGGTGGTTCAGGGGTCAGGCTTTCGGGTAGAACAGTATCTGTCCTGCTCCGGCGCTGTTCGTAGTGGGCTATTTTTAGTAGTTAGTTGTTCCTGCTTTTGTGCCCAGACCAGTCCAAAGCTCCAGAGAGATAACTCCACAGACGGGGCCAACAAGAGAGGAACATATTCCCTCCCCTTCCCACTGCTTGACCCTTGGCTGATTGTTATGTATAGGGCCGTCGACCAATATTTATTCCCACCCTTACTCTGCTAGGGCTTCTTATATAATCGATTTTAGTTATCCTGTGCGGGATTTTCCTCTTTAATAAATGGTCAGATTTTGCGATTTCTAGTTCCCTGGGCGATCTATTGTACAGGATGTTTTCTGAGTGTCTCAGGGTATCGTCAATTTATAATACCTTTACAGAGAGTCTTCACTGGGTCAATATAATGCAGCCTTGCACTTTCTACTTTTCGTGAAGTCAGGGTAGGGCCAAGAGAAAAAAGTACCCGAAAAGAAAAGACCACTAAAAGGAAGAGAGACCAAGAACGGGGAAAAGAGAAAAGCAAAAAGAAAAGGGAATCAACCCTCCCTCCCTGCCCTGCCCCCCTCCCCTCCCCCCCCCGGCTGGACTGGTTTTGTTTGCTAGTCACAGAGTGTGCTATTCGTTCGGGGCTTGTCCCCCAGATATTTCATACAAGTACAGTCCTGGGTTTAAACCTTGCGAAGGTTTCCTATTGCAAAAACAGTTATTTCAGATATCTTCGTCTGTCTCACAGATGACGTGTTTAACATACATTCATTACGGTTGTATTGCTACAGTTGTATTATTCAGCATGTATTAAGAGACAGTTCAAGGTACCATTTTGACCCCCCAGTACCTAGATATCCTTGGTAGGTCCCATCATTTATTTTCCGGTAAGAGCCTCGTTCGGGGCATATCCCCCAGATATTTCATACAAGTACAGTCCTGGGTTTAAACCTTGCGAAGGTTTCCTATTGCAAAAACAGTTATTTCAGATATCTTCGTCCGTCTCACAGATAACGTGTTTCTCATACATTCATTACAGTTGTATTACTACAGTTGTATTATTCAGCATGTATTAAGAGACAGTTTAAGGTACCATTTTGACCCCCCAGTACCTAGATATCCTTAGTAGGTCCCATCATTTATTTTCCGGTAAGAGCCTCTGTCATATAAAACATTTCAGTATAGATGTTACCTCCAGTTTCTGATCCTCTGCAAGACCTCCTGTGTTGTGAAGTGGGGGGGGGGGGAGGGGGCGTCCGCCCCAGTTGTTTCTCCCCGAGTGAGAGTTACCTTAGTGTGCCGACTGCTAATGCTTGGCTGGTAGAGGGGGGGGGGGGGGAAGACGCCGGGAGGCAAGGAAGAGTAGGGCCCGGGAGATCCCGTCGGCCCCGCACCCCCCCGCCGCACAGAGGCTGTGTCCGGTCTCAACCTCGCAGCGTACAATGCCCCCCCGTGCCGCGGGATGCCGGGTCCGGAAGGAGTGCGCTGTGGCGGGTGCGGGAGATCTCTCCACGCCGGTCCGGGGCTCTCACTTCCCGTCTGCTCCGGCGTCCCGCATTGTAACTCCCGCCACGAGCGCTATGCGCAGACTCCTCCCACCAGGCCGGCTGGCGTCATCACGTCAGCCGGAATCATCACCGTTTGAACTCACCATCGACCGTATTCATAGAATTCCCAAACCGAGAGACATCTAGAAGAATCGATTCCTAGAGATGTCATTCTACGGATTAATTTCTTTCAAGCCAAAGAGCAAATCTTCTCCAAAGCTAGGGAGCTAATTACTCTCCCACGACCATACTCGCTTATCAAATTATTTGCGGATCTCTCGCAATTCACACTACAAATGAAAAGAAAGCTCAGAACTGTAACGAAGGCCTTGTCCAACCACAAGATAACATACATATGGCGACATCCAGCCACTATACCGACTACCTATAATGGGAAAAATGTTTCCATATCTACCATTGAAGGCGGCATGCAACTACTCCAAAACATGGGGCATTATAGTTGATCTTCCACAAAACACCACTGCCTTGAGAGGAAAACCAAAATTTGTTCCATTTTGGACAAAACCGTGAACAAAGCAGAATCAAATACAAATGAACTACCCCTGCCCGTTGACTCATAAGCATTATTGATGAATACGGTCTGGTTTTATGCTCAATTCCCTACTTCATGAACTTTACCCCTTATCTTGGTCAGCACCACCGAGTTGCTTATTGCTGACTTTTAAATTTGTTCTACTCGTTTTTTTCTTTTCCTCACAATTTTTTTTTTATTTTTTTATTTTTTTTACTACCGATCCCCATTACCAATTCACTATTACTAGAGTGATAACTTGCTTATTATTGCAGTTTATACAGTTACATTGTTGTGTGCATGATAACATAGTAACTTTGAACGGTTCATATAACAAATACTTAGCTCTCATATTTACATAGTTATATAGATACTGATATATATCATATTAGGAATATATTGGACAATAGTATTTTCCTTTCCATTTATTTCAATATGTCTTTCAAAATACTGTCCCTTAATGCAAGAGGACTGAACCATCCAGCGAAAAGGACCTCTATGTGGAGGTCTGCTTTATCCTTTAATTGTGATGTATTATGTGTCTAGGAGACACATTTTGCCAAAGATGCATCTCCTAAATGCCAACATAAACACTTCCCGCATATTTTTCAAACTAATTACCATACATAATTTTCATCAATATCTATCTGACCTACTTGACAGTTGGGTGATTAAATCATTTCCTACACATCAAAGGAATTTTCAATTACCAAATTCAGATAAATTCCTCTATATCCGAACTAAGAATTGCATTACCAACCTCCCATCATGGTCCTATAATGTACCCCAATCAGCTTGGTCCTTCCTCAGAATGCCCCTACATCATCAAAAAGGTATTTCACTTTTCTATAATCTTCAACAAAAAAAAAAAAAAGTGCATTTATAAAGACCACCCCTCTAATCAGATGGGAAGAATATTTAGGATGCACCTATACAGTAGACCAATGGGAAAAGGCCTGTAATACCACATATAAGGCCACATGTTGTTCTACACTATGGGAAGTATCAATTAAATTAACTCAACGTTGGTATCTTAGTCCTGATAATATCCAAATTTAACGACAAATGTTGGAGACTATGCGGACAAAAAGGAGATATGATGCATACATTTTGGACATGTGCCAAGCTTGGGAAATATTGGGAGCAAAATTTCTCAGGTCATGTCTGAAATTAACAACACAATCATACCTCCGGATCCCTCATTGGCTCTACTATCCCTTGATCTTACTCGTATCCTACTCCGATCAGAAATGTGTTCACACATATTTTGCTTTCTGCCAGGATTAGTATTACAAGGAAAAGGAAAAACCCTGATCCTCCTTCCATAAAAGAAGTGGTAGAATCGACTCACACCTCACTTTACTTATGAGTCAATATTAGCCCTTCTTCCTCATAATAAAAGAACATATACACAAGCTTTGGCAGCCATGGTTAAAATGGGCCAGTCCCCAAAACATTGCTCGAGTTCTATGTTCCTAAGTTACTTGAATAAAACATTCCTTATCTAGTTTATTTTTCTTACCCTTGTTTCCTTTCTATTAAACTAACAGGTTAACATCATTGTCCCAAACACATTTTAGCACCCATAGGGGTGTTCGGGATTATATTTATGCTCATCACCTCTGATTTACTTGAATCGGTAGTATACATAAAAGGTATAAAGATAATATTTATACTTTTGTGTAATGTTTTCACAATAGATTTATACATAGCCATCTGACTATCATCTCTCTCATTTGTCTTATAATTACTTTAATTTGTTTCTATGGATACCATTTTCTATATATCTAAATGATATAACTAATCTGTTATTTTGTCATACTTTGTCATTTGTCTTGATGAAAATTCCAATAAAAACTATTGATCAAAATGGGTCATTGGGGGGGGGGGGGGGGGGGGGGGGGGGATGCATGCTGTACTGTCCTGGAATTTTTAAGAGGAAGTAAAGCCTATTTAAAAAAAAAAAAAAAAAAAAAACACACAGAACCTGCAAGGCAAAGGAATAATGAGCTAGTATACATAGCATACTAGCTCATTATGAATGACTTACCTGAGAACGAAGCCCCCAAAGCGGTCCTCATCCACGATCTTCTGCGTCGCCATCAAACCCGGAGTGACTTCCGGGTCTCGCCGCTCCAGCGCTGTCATTCGCTGGAGCTGTGATGACGTCACTCCCGCGCATGCGCAGTAAAGCGGCATATCTCCGTGAACTCAGCATGCGCAGTGCGCCTGCGCGCCGCTGTCTATTTATTGGACCTACAAGTAAGCCTTAATCTAGGCTTACCTGTTGGTCAAAGTGGTCCCAGAGGGTTTACTTCCTCTTTAACCACTTTCCGACCGGCGCACGACGATGTACGTCCCTTTTTTGAAGAGGGATATCTCGGTAACGGCAGCAGCTGCTGCCACAACCGAGATATCCATCTCTTCAGGCGCCGGTCGGCTGTCCGATAATGGTGGTCATCGCGGCGGATTCGCCGCAAGATCACCGTTATCGGTGGCGGGAGAGGTGCCCCCCCCTCCCGCGCCTTCCGCCGCTTACCGGAACCGTCGGAGGCGATCGGGTCCGTTCCCCTGATGTGCATAGAGATGAGTGACGCCAAGATGGCCGCCACTCATCTCTATACCATAGGAGGGCGGAAGCGACGTCAAAAAAAAACGTCACTTCCGCCCATACCTCTTAAAGAGGAATTTTCAAATGTCATTTTTTTAAATTACATTTTTTTTTTTTCATTGAAGTCCAAATATGAGATCTGAGGACTTTTTGACCACATATCTCATATTTAAGAGGACCTGTCATGCTTTTTTTCTATTACAAGGAATGTTTACATTCCTTGTAATAGGAATAAAAGTGAGCCAATTCATTTTTTTTTTTTTTAAAAACAGTGTAAAAATAAATAAAATCAAGAAAAAATAAATAAGAAAAACAAAAAAAATTTTTTAAAGCGCCCCGTCCCGACGAGCTCGTGCGCAGAAGCGAACGCATACGTGAGTAGCGCCCGCATATGAAAACGGTGGTCAAACCACACATGTGAGGTATCGCCGCGATCGGTAGAGCGAGAGCAATAATTATAGCCGTAGACCTCCTCTGTAACGCAAAATATGCAACCTGTAGAATTTTTTAAAACGTCGCCTATGGAGATTTTTGAGGGTAAAAGTTTGATGCCATTCCACGAGCGGGCGCAATTTTGAAGCGTGACATGTTAGGTATCAATTTACTCGGCGTAACATTATCTTTCCCAATATATAAAAAAATTGGACTAACTTTACTGTTGTCTTATTTTTTTATTCAAAAAAGTAATTTTTTTTCCAAAAAAAGTGCGCTTGCAAGACCGCTGCGCAAATACGGTGTGAAAAAAAGTATTGCAACGACCGCCATTTTATTCTCTAGGGTGTTAGAAAAAAACAATATATAATGTTTGGGGGTTCTAAGTTTCTTTCTAGCAAAAAAAACTGTTTTAAACATGTAAACACCTAAAATCCAAAACGAGGCTGGTCTTAAAGTGGTTAAGGGCCTCAAGAAATGACAGGCTGTCAGTACATAAGGACTGATCATAAAAAATGATAGCTTATATATAATTTGTAAACGCTATAACCTTCACACAAAACCAATATATAAATTGTGATTTTATTTTTTTAACCAGACATGTAGCAGAAGTTTGACCTAAATTTATGAACAAATTAGATTTTATTGGATACGTTTTACAAAACCGAAAAGTACTACATTTTTGGTTTTGTCTTTTCCCCATTTATAAACCAAAAAATAAAAACCCAGTGGTGATTAAATACTACCATAAGGAAGCTCCATTTGTGTGAAGAAAAAGTTATAAAATGTATTTTAATAATATGAATTTATATTTATGTACAGTGTTACATGACCGTGCAATTGTCCGTTAAAAGTAGCACAGTGCTGAACAACAAAAACTGCCCAACAAAGGGGGTAAAACCTTCTGGAGCTCAAGTGGTTAAGTAATATGTACACTGCTTTTGTGAAAAGCACTGCAACAGCACAAAATGAAATGGTAAAATGGGTATTATTTAAAAAACAAAATTAAGGGAGAAGGAGAAAAAAAAAAAAATTAAAAAAAAAAAAAAAACACACCACACACACAGGCTGATGCTGCAGCTGTCCCCTGTTGGCTCCAAGCCCAAGAATGGGGTGATCACATGATCGCTCAGTTCTCAGGTCTGCTCCAAGCACTGTCAGTCACCACTCTGTGCTCTGCCCCTCCTGCTCACTGGTGCTCAGGCAGGAGAGGGGGATGGGGACTGCTGGCTCAGGCTCTCAGCAACACACTGAAAGCTAAACCAGCTGCTAATCAGGCATCTAAGTGGATCCGGACATTGTCTGGCTGCAGAGACTGAAGCAGCTCTGTATTGTCAGCCGATAGCAGACTTTAGCCCACCGTCAGCTGATTCTGGGTTACAGGAATGCACAAGTGTCCTCATAAATGTCCGCTTACCGAAAACATCTGTTGGATTGCCTGGTCACTCTCCCCCCCCCCCCCCCCCCCCCCCCCCCCCCCCCCCCCCCCCCCCCCCCCCGGTTTCTTCTAAAAAAAATGTACAAACATTGAACTTGGTCTAATTGGTCTTACCTGGGCATTTAACATCCATAAAGTAGGAGTTTGGGCTCTGTACCAACCTCTTCTTCTTATGTCTAGTCTTCTCCTCCTCAGAGGACGGATGCAGTAAATCTTTGGCTAACTGAAAAGAACCAAAAATACATTTGTATTCCCAATAAGAACACTCTTGGCAAAGTTATCTGAAGTTACCTAAAGATGTCATCGGCTGTGATTTTGCATAGGTGTCACAAAAAGGTAAAAAACAACATCAATAATGTATTTACCATGCTGAAAAAAAAAAAGACTGCGTTGTTCCACTGATTGTGCGTGCTATATTATAAACCAATGCAAGTTTTCTGATGACTAAACTGAAAGAGAAGGCAACACGCCTTATATCATCTATATAGTAATCATTAACCTCAGCAATGACTCAGATGAAGAAGTTTTGTATGCACCATAGAAGACCATTACTTGATCTGTTACAGTGAATGCAAGTATTACTCCCTACATGCAAGAGACTCGCATACAATGGTAAACAATACCATTAGGGCCCCCATGTACACTGCTGCTAAAAACGGACATTCAAAGGCAGTTAGATACTTTTTTTCAACAGCCCCTGAACTGAATGTTATCTTATGCGTTACAAGTAAACAGATTTGTTTACTGTTTAGGCAGTTGCGTTTATAGGCCTTTTTTTGAATGCAAAAAAATGAGTTCAGACGCCGAAGTTTCCAACGTTTCAGGCGGTTAAACGCGGTAACCCACGTTTCGTTTATAGGCATTTTTCGTTTTTGGCCATTTAAAAAAAAAAAATATATATATATATATATATATATATTTTTTTAGAAACGCTTCTAAAAACGCAAACGCGGCATGTAAACGCGGCAAAACAGACGTTTTAAACATGGGTTACCATCTGTCAAGTTAAATTGGTCAGGAGAGGTTGTAAAGACGTCCCGTATACATTAAGCCTTAAATCGGTTATAACCTCTCTCTAAAAATCTCTGTAAGGCGCCTGTGATGGGAAAGTGACCCCCTGTATTCACAATGTGGCAGGGCAGCCACTCAAAGGGACCCAGAAGCTGGCAGCAATCACTATTGAAGCAGTGCCTACTACAGTGATTTCCAGATTCCACAGGCATGGCACTCATACTTATGCTGGCCTTAATTGGACCAATGGAACTATGCAAAAAAAATAAAAAATAAAAAAGTCTGAACTTAGCTTGAAGGGCCCAGTCAGCCCTTTATGCTGCATTGCAGTAAGGCAGCCCACTCATGTTTTATAATATATTACAGGAATGTTCAATATCTATTGCCCGACGCCCAGTACATGCAATTCTGGGCAGGACGTTTTTATTTCACATTTAGCCCTGCTGCAGGTAAGCAGCAGGGTTTAGAGCTGGTGGTCGGCTCCCTTATAAAATGAATCCAAGCACCGCTGGATTGCTTTTACAAGCAGCAGGACAGGAATGTCCCCCTCCCAACAGGAAACCCAATTGACCACCCGGCACTTCCGCCGGCTGATCATAGAGGCAGACAGAGACCAGAACCGCTCTGCCCACCTCTATGATATAGGAAACAGGAAGAATTGAGCATACAGTATAGGGCTGAAACAACTAATCGATTATGAAATTAATAGATTACTATTTTCATAATCGATTAATCGGCCAGTAATATAATGGGGGTAAAAACACTAAATTGAGCCCTTTATAGTACAAAAAGAGCAAATAATCACTACTGTAAATATTACTTTCACAGCTCTACGGTAAAAAAAAATTAAACCCTTACAGTAGTGATTATCTGCTTTTTTTGTACTATAAAGGGCTCATTTTAGTTATTTTTTAACCCCCAGTATGTTACCAAACGTCTTAGACCTGGTTCACATCTATGTGTTTTTTGGTGCTCTTTGCAGAAACGTACTACAGTTCATTACATGGTTTCCTATGGGACACATTCACATCTCTGCTTTTTTCAGCTGCTGCGTATTTGGAAAGGGTCAGGGACTTAACGCAAAACTTTTTTTTGGTTCAATATACTTCAATGGAGAAGCTGCAGAAAAGCATGTAATGCGTTTTTGCAGCATATTGTGTTTTTTATTCTGCCCAACAACAAATTGGCCAAAAAACAGTATGTCTCTTCTAATAGTGTATACAGTATATCTCTTCTGTCTGTTATTCTCAGAGTGGATTTGATATTTTGCTCCCTAACCATATAGTTGGTTGTTTATTTTTACCGCTGCATAGAGATATTTAAGAATAAATTGCCTTTTTTTTTTTTAAAAAACTTTACATATTAACAAAATTATACACCACACTTTTTTTAAGGTTATTGGCCGATTACTGTTTCGATTAATCGGCTAACTAATCGATTATGAAAATAATCGTTAGTTACAGCCCTAATACAGTACATCGCTTCCGATTTCCACAGCGCCATTTTAAAAAAATGGAAAGCATTTGTTCAAATCGATCTTAGTGTGATCAAGTGCTTTTAAGGGTATAAAGGGTACCTGTCACTGCCAATTGCAAGTTTACATTCTGTGTAAACAGCAATAAAAGTGATCAAAAAACAAAAACTTTAAGCGACAGTGTAATATATAAGGGAATGCCTGTATAAACTTGAGTTCTATGGACATCAACTCGCATGAAAGTCGGACCAAAGTACTACAGGGACTACTTTGAAGTCGGCACAACTTGAAGTTGCACAGATATGAATGATGATCATTGGGAACCATGAGGAACGACTTGTCATGTGACTTTGCAGTCCAAGGACAAGTCACACAAGTGTGAAAGGGGTCTAAAAGCTTTTAAAGAGGAAGTAACCCCTGATGGGTTTTACTTCCCCTTTGTTTCCCTGCAAAGATAAAGCATAATGGGCTACTATGCATTGCATAGTTACCCATTAAGTGTCACTTACTTGAAACTGAAGCCTGCGATGTCACCGCTGTCCCCTGTTCCACGAAGCGTCCATCTTCCTTCCGGGTATCGATAACGTCACTCCTGCGCATGCACACGGGAGCCGCCAGTCATGGCACGCTCTCCTTTAGAAACGGCGCAGTCGCCCTTTCTAAAGTGCGCCTGTGACATTGGCGCCCATCTCTTTTGTAAATATCTCCTAAACCGTGTAGGTTTAGGAGATATTTCGAGCACCTACAGGTAAGCCTTAATCTAGGCTTATTAGTGGAATATTATTTGAAACCTTTTTTTCCAAACTGAACAAGACTTCACTGTGTATGCTGCTGCATTATGTTCACCCAACAGCTGACCAAAAAACTGAAAAAAAAAAAAAAAAGCCATGAGCACAATTGGTAATGCAAACGAAGGTGGGCAGGTGAGAACTCTGCCATCTATGACCAGGCCTATAGTGTACAATAAAATTAAAATTTGTTTTCATAGGCTGTAGAAAATAAATTCCATCTAGAAAAGCACCTAAAAGTACTGCAACAAATGTACAAATACATGACCTAATGGACCTTCACCATAACATCACACTATTCATATCACCATATAATGTGGAATTTACACTTTGGGACCGGCCTAGTAAACGAAGCTCAGTGAACATGTTCAGACATGTCCCAGAGCACAAGCTGCCAAACACTCCAGCAGTAATCATTTTATATCTCTATGTAAACTCATATTGTCAATTACCATTTGAATCACTTGGTGTGAACAAAGTCATTTTTCACAAACAAAGGTGTTACTAAACCCAGGACCCTGCATTCATTATATCTGGTCTCCCACAGTACACGGAATATGAAAATGCAATTATTTTAGTAAATATAAACTAGGGTAGTCTCGATACCGATATTAGTATCGATATCGGGACCGATACCAAGCATTTGCGTGAATACTTGTACTCGCACAAATGCTCCCGATGCCTGATCCGATACCTGGGAGATGCAGTGTTTCAGATTAGGCGATCTGGCGAAACCGGAAGTCAGCAGGCGGAACGGAAGTGACGACATCCCGACGCCCATCTAGGTACACCCTGCACTCGTCCGCAGTAAGCCAGCAGCAGACATCTCGTTATACCCAGCCCATATAGTTCGGGCTGGGTGTAACAAGATGGCAGCTGCTGCTTTTATGCGGCCGAGTGCAAAGAGTACCAAGATGGACCAAGATGGACGTCGCAGGCAGCCTTTCCTCTCATGGCATTTCAGGGCCTGCTCATTAGTGCCAATAAATGCCACCTATCAATGCCCATAAGTGCCAGCCGTCAGTCAGTGCTGCCTATCAATGCCACCTAATCCTATCAGTGCTGCTTAATCAGTGCCACCTATCAGTAATGCATATTAGTGCCACCTCCATATCGGCGAGTACTTGAAAAAGTATCAGTACTTGTACTCCGTCTTAAAAAAAGTGGTATCGGGACAACCCTAATATAAACTGATAAATACCTTTTTTTATCAGCAGTATATAGCAGTCTCTGTGTCTGGTTAAAGTCATTATAAAGTCCAATTGTTTTTTTCCCATAAAAAAAAAAACAAACATGTTACACTTACCGGCTCCGTTGCAGTGGATCTGCATAGAGCAGCCAGGGTCCTCCTCTTCTCGGGTCCCTCTTCTGTAATCCTGGCTCCTCCCTCCCGTCGAGTGCCCCCACAGCAAGCAGCTTGCTATAGGGGCACCCAAGCCGAGTCACAGCTCTGTGTGTCCATTTAGACATGGAGCTCCCCCTCGCTCTCTCCCGATTGGCTAGCTGACTTTGATGGTAGCCAATGGTGCCACTGCTGTGTTTCAGCCAATAAGGAGGCAGAATCTCTGATGGCTGAGACACTGGTGGACATCACTGGACAGAGAAGGGCCTCAGGTAAGTGTGAGGGCGGCTGCTGCACACAGAAAGCTTTTTATCTTAATGCATAGAATGCATTAAAATAAAAAACACCTGACTTTACAATCCCTTTAAAGCTTGTCGGAGTAGTTTTCACTTTACTCTGACTATCCTACGAGGCTGCAGGACCCCTGACCCCCTCTCTGGACAGTGCTGATTGCATGTGATCAGCACAGGGCCACCTTCCCATGAAACAAAATAAATACTCTAGTAATACACACCAAGCTGAGCATGTGAGTGATTTCAAAAGGCTCTGTCTTATCAGAAGATAGATTGGGGACAGTGGAAGAAGGGCAGGAACAGAGAAGACAGAATCAAACAGCCTTTACACACAATGCAGAGGATTCAGTTTACATCTGTCTTCAGCTCTCATCAGTCTGCACTTCTGTTCCTTTGAGATCTACATCAGTTTTTTTTTTTTTTTTTTTTTTTTAAGAAACCAATCAGAGGTGACAAAAGCATAAACAAAAGGTTTCTTGCCTAAAAACTGACATAAATGTAATGTATGTAAACAGAGCATCAGTTTACATCCATTCATATTCATTGGGGGGCCGGTGTTCTATCAAATAATGCCTCAGACGGATTACGCCGTGCACAACGTCACACCAGCTGATATGTTGATCAGCTGGTGTGATGTCAACACTGCGCATGCACAGATTGTCGGAGGCATTATCAGATGATCTGCAAAGCGCCAAGGGAGAACGTAATTGTCAGATTCTGCCTCGCTGTTGAAGGGCGGGTTTTGGTGCGCATGCACAGATCATCGGAGGCATTATTCGATAGAACACTGCCCTGCGACACACCAAAACCTACCCTGCAACAGCGGGCAGAATCTGACAATTACCTTCTTTCTTGGTGCTTTGCAGATCGTTGGCTAATGTCGCCACTGATCTGCGCAGTGTTGACATCATGCCAGCTGATCAACATATCATCTGGAGTGACGTTGCGTACTGCGCAGACCGTTGGAGGCATTATCCGATAGAACACCAGAACGTGCGCCCCCCATGCACCTTATGGTTTTGACAGCCTGTTCATTTCAATGGGCTGCCAAACATCCCAAAATGTGGGAAAAGTAGTGCAAGCCTACTAGTTTTCCAGGTTGTGTCGCACAGAACTGCGGTACCATGCATTTTGGTGGCTGCAAACATGTTGCATTTGTGAGATGTGTTTGAGGTGCCATAAACATGTCGCACTCCATTCAGTACCATGAAACCGTTCTGATCGAAGCGACTCAAGTCACTCCAACTTTGAAAAACATTCCTGCACTACTTGGGAGGCGACTTTGGAGCAGCTTGCTTTGACTTCTATTAAAGAAATCCTTTGCAAGCTTTGCGGCTTCAGAGGATACCCCAGTGTGAACTGAGCCTTAATGCCACCCACGTGTCTCGCGAGGGCAGCACGTTCACGTGTGGTGCAGGAAACGCAGACGCAACGCACCTTTCCTGCACCACGTTTTAGTATGAACGAGCCTGAGGGTGCTGGGAAAACAAATGTAGTGTGTGTGTGTTGGCATACACTGCAATACAATCGCCTGTATATGACCGGCAGCCATACAGGTACACACTGCCCAGCACTGATCCATATGGTACAGAATGATCTGTAGAGGGAATACCCCCGGAAGGTGAATGTAGGGCGAATCCCAGATCCTGAAGAATATTATATTATGAATAGTGGGTCCTCTCTGATCACAGGTCATTTCATATGGCAGACATGAATAATGACCAGGCCCTACGATCAGCTGTGTGATCGGTCAGCGATGCATTCCTCACAGATCAGCTCGGACAGCACACACTGACCGATTATCCATACAACCGCCGATCACACTGCAGCTGTCAAATGTCAGCTGGACACAGGACGGGATCACGTGACGTCACCTAACTCCAAGTCACGGCACTTGCCGCTCCATACACGGCGCCCGCCTGCGAACATGCCGCAAAGACCTCAACCTAACAGGGACACGTGCGAAAGATGGCACCCAAAGTGCGCCACGAGCTGTCAACTCACAGGCATGGTGCTCCCTCGTGGACATCAACACACTCCACGCAGCACGCAGGATCCGAGTTCCGGGCAGAGTGGGCGGGGAAAGCTATAAAGAGGCGGTGCGTCAGATTCGGCGACCCGTCAGAATGTGTAAAGGAAGTGACGTTACGTCGCCGCCATCTTGCTACACCCCGCACTCCTCCATAGTAAGGATACAGTGAGAAGGGGGAAAGCGGACATGTTGTTACACCCACTGGAGTTCTGCATTTTATACTTATTTTTAACAGTAAACTGAGGTTATATAATCAAATACAGTACTTAGAATTCCGTCTGACTGGTTAGATGTTGAATTTTAAAAGCAGTGAACTTTTGTCAGATTAGCAAACCTGTGAGATCAGCAGGCTTGCCCGCTGTAGCTTCACATATGGCCATCCGTCACATTTGGCTACCCGCTGGACTGCGCATGCGCGAAGCTGCCATATGCGTTCCAACACTGTGGCGATCTGCACTTGCGCAGAATTTTGTGGCCACACCCCTGGGTCCCGGTTCAAGCCCCACCATCCAAGTGGACATAGAGTTAGATTATAATTATGCCGAGCGAAGCGAGGCCGTGCCCGAAGCGTGGCGAGCGAGGGGCCCTGTGGTACAACAGTGTTGGAACGCATATGGCTTTGTCGCGCATGCGCAGTCCAGTGGTTAACCAAATGTATAAGTACTGTATTTCACTATATAAACTCACTTTATACTGTTAAAAATAAATTTAAAATGCAAAACTCCGGTGGGTGTAACAAGATATCCGCTTGCCCCCTTCTCACTGTATCCTTACCGTGAACGAGTGCGGGGTGTAGCAAGATGGCAGCGATGGAACGTCACTTCCGTTACACATTCTGATGGGTCGCCTAATCTGATGAAACAGCGGCTGCGCAAGATAAGCGAGTGGGCGCCATGCTTAGTGTGGGCACTGCTGTCGCTGCACGACAGAAACGTCTCTGCACAGGGGAGTGAAAGGCTTGCCCTTAGTAAACATGGCTTCCTGTCATTTGTTTGGTCACCCTGCCTTCCTCTACTATGTGGACACCTTCTGGGCATTTGGTGGAAGTGAAGACATGGGAATAGGGGTCTGTGTTAAGGCCTGGTTCACACCAATGCATTTTTTAGTGCGTTTTCAGTTTTGCAGAAACACAGTACAGTCTATTAACCACTTGCCTACAGGGAACTTACACCACCTTCCTGCCCAAGTCATTTTTCAGCTTTCAGCACTGTCGCACTTTGAATGACAATTGCACGGTCATGCTACACTGTACCCAAACAAATTTTTTATCATTTTCTTCACACAAATTGACCTTTCTTTTGGTGGTATTTAATCACTGTTGGGTTTTTTATTTTTTACAAAAAAAAAGACCAAATATGAGAGATGGGAATGAGGGACACCTACTAGCAAATGTATGTTGCATAGGACATGCCCCCTGCCACGTCCCTTAAAGGAGAATTAACCAAGAAAAAAAAGTTTAATCAAATCCACAAGGTTTTTTTTAAAGTGGGGTTGCAACCAAAAAACAAAAAGGGGCTTAAAAATCATAAAAAAAATAAAAAAAAAATAATTGGAAAAAAAAAATTTTTTTACTCACCTCTAAATGCCCGTTGCTAGGGGGTCCCTCGAAGTCTGCCACCTTCATTGCCCGGGCTAAAAGTCACTTCCTGTAGGCAACGCACAGTCATCTGGGACATGTCATGTGTCCCAGATGAGTGAGCGTCGAATCACGGCGCACGGCGCCGCTCGCGCATGCGCAGTGGGTGCCCGGCTGTGAAGCCCAGCCGGGTTCCCACATTAAGAATGCCGGCGTCGTGAGCGGAGCGGGGAACGAGGGGGGGTCTCGTTCCCCGCATTGCTGGACCCCGGGACAGGTAAGTGTCCGATTATTAAAAGTCAGCAGCTGCAGTATTTGTAGCTGCTGACTTTTAATTTTTTTTTTTTGCCCGGCCCTCCACTTTAACTACTATTCTTTTATATTGGTCTTTAAAATTTACAAATGCAGCAATTTAGAATTTGTATGAAAGGTTTAGCTCTGACAAACACCTTTTGAAAGATAAATGTACATTTTATATACAACTATATAGATCAGACCAAATGGAAAAACTACTGACACCACCCCCCTGCCCTACCAACACTGCCCACTGCCCCAACCCCCCAAAAAGCATTGTGAATTAAAAAAAATAATTAAATAAAAAAAAAACAATATGTAAAAAATAAAAACAACTGACACCATCCACTGCTCTACTGACACCATCACCGCCACATACTCTCCACCCCTTCCCCAGAAGTACTGTGAAAAAAATAATAAACAACAAAATTGTAAAAAAAATTGAGAAAATAATAAAAACAAAAAACTACTAACACACTGCTATACTGACACTATCCACTAGCCCCCCCCCCCCCCCACACACACACACACACCCCCCTAATCATTTTGAAAAACAAGAAATTAGTTTGCCACCTCACTGAAATTAGTTTTTGCAGGTTGGGATGTCTGGCATTGTGTGTGTCCATACTCCATACTAGCACATTATGTTAAACTTACCTGAAAACGAAGCCTTCCACCCGGTCTTCCTTCCGAGTCCGTGGACTCCAGCTGTGTGACTGGCCGGAGCCACGATAACGTCACTCCCAATTAAAGGACTCAGGTGTCCGTTCCTTCAGAGCGCATGCGCCAGTGACATCATCATCTGCATGTACTGTAAATATCTCCTAAACGGCGCACGTTTAGGAGATATTTACAGTACCGATAGGTACAACTTATTATAGGCTTACCTATAGGTAAAAGTCAGAGATGGGGGTTTGCTCCCACTTTACCCAGATGCCGACCACTCCATGCACATTTACTGCAGCAGGGCGGCCACTCTGGGCAGAATCACGTACCTATATGTGATTCTGCCCTTCCGGGTCTGGGGTGCACACATGCGCCGCCAGCGACCCAATCAGTGGGTCCAGCGGATGTAATGTCTGCCTGGACCCGCCGATCGTTCGGGAGACTGGCAGAACAGCGATCTGCCTATGTAAACAAGGCAGATTGCCGTTCTGTCACAAGGGAAGGTTGTGATCCTGTCTTCGTGCTAAGCAGGAACACGGATCTCTGCCTCCCCACACAGTTAGCAAGCACTCCCTAGGAACACATTTAATCCTTTGATCGCCCCTGATGTTAACCCCTTCCCTGCCAGTGTTATTAGTACACTGACGGTGCATATTTTTTAGCACTGATCCCTGTATTAGTGTCACTGGTCCCCAAAAAGTGTCAAGTATCTGATTTGTCTGCCACAATGTTGCAGTTCCGCTATAAGTCGCTGATCGCCGCCATTACTAGTAAATAAATAAATAAAAATTCCAAAAATATATCCCATTGTTTGTAGACGCTATAACTTTTGCGCAAACCAATCAATATACTATTATTGGGATTTTTTTTACCACAAATATGTAGCAGAATACATACTGGTCTAAATTGATGAGGAAATTCTTTACATTTTTTTATTGGTTGTGTTTTATAGCAGAAAGTAAAAAATATTGGTGTTTTTTTTTTTCAAAATTGTCAATCTTTGTGATGTGAAGGGGACACTGTAATGTAAATGGGACTGCACTGTAATCATTACAGTGCCCCTTTACAGTGCAGTCCCCTTTATATCACAGTGCCCCCTTTACAGTGGAGTCCCCTTCACATCACAGCCCCCTTTACATTACAGTGCCCCTTTTACAGAGCAGTCCCCTTTACATTAATGTAAAGGGGCACTGTAATTTAAAGGAGACTGCACTGCACTACAATGGGCACTGTAATGTAAGGGGGGGGGGGCTGTGATGTGAAGGGGGACACTGATAGAGAGGGGGGACTGTGCTGAAAAGGGGGTTGTGGTATGAAGGGGGGTTGAGGACAGATTCCGCAAAAATCCCAACCCCCGACCCATCCCAGACACCCCAAGGTATTTGCTGAGAGTCTGCTGAAGATTTCATTTTTTTTGCCTCAAGTTTTTGGAAAAATTTATTTTTTACACAAATTTGTCATTTTAATGAGATATTTTTCACAGAAAACATGGACATACTTAGAATGCTTCAAAACACATCCTGCTACTCCACCTGTGTAGAGGGGATACCACATGTGGGAGACTCACAGTCTGGCCGCATAGTGGGGCCCAAAATCCCAGGAGCACCTTAACCACTTAAGGACCAAGCCTGTTTTTCAGACTCAGTGTTTACATGTTTAAAACAGTTTTTTTTTTGCTAGAAAACTACTTAGAACCCCCAAACATTATATATTGTTTTTTTTCTAACACACTAGAGAATAAAATGGCAGTCATTGCAATACTTTTTTCACGCCGTATTTGCGCAGCGATCTTACAAGCGCACTTTTTTTGAATAAAAAAATAAGACAACAGTAAAATTAGACCAATTTATTTTATATTGTGAAAGATAATATTACGCCAAGTAAATTGATACCCAACATGTCATGCTTCAAAATTGCGCCCGCTCGTGGAATGGCGTCAAACTTTTACCCTCAAAAATCTCCATAAGCGGCATTTAAAAAATTCTACAGGTTGCATGTTTTGAGTTGCAGAGGAGGTCTATGGCTAGAATTGTTGTACTCACTCTACCGATCGCGGCGATACCTCACATGTGTGGTTTGACTACCGTTTTCATATGCGGACGCAACTCACGTATGCGTTCGCTTCTGCGTGCGAGCTCGTCAGGACGGGGTGTTTATGTAAACATCCCTTGTAATAGAAAAAAAGCATGACAGGTCCTCTTAAATATGAGATCTGGGCTCAAAAAGTCCTCAGATCTCATATTTGGACTTAAATGCAATAAAAAAAAAAAATGTAATTTGAAAAAATGACATTGAAAAAAATGTTCCTTTAAGAGGTATGGGCGGAAGTGACGTTTTGATGTCGCTTCTGCCTTTCCATGGTATAGAGACAAGTGGGGGCCATTTTAGCCTCAATCGTCTCCATACCCAGCAGTGTGCAGGACCCGATCGCCACCGCCGCTACCGACGGCTCCGGTAAGCGACGGAAGGAGCGGGAGAGCGGTGGGAGGGGGGTGGCACCTCTCCCGCCGCCGATAACGGTGATCTCGCGGCGAACCAGCTGCAGAGACCACCATTATCATAAACAGAACCGCCTCCTGTAAAGATGGATATCTCGGTTGTGGCAGCAGCTGCTGCCATTACCGAGATATCCCTCTTCAAAGTGCCGACATATATGTACAGGAGGTGGGGCTTGAGAGGGAAGTGCTGTCTTTTTTTTTTTTCCTGACCTACTGTCAGTGCTGGGCTCAGCCCTTCCTTCTCTGAGCTAGCCGCACAGCTGTCAATTAATTGCCAGCATCTATCTCTCCACAGTGACTCACCTGTTGATGATATCCTACTCATCAGTCCTGCTTACTCAAGCCGTCCAGGCCAGATGATCTCTGCCTTCGCCTTGGTCAACATCACAAACACTTTCTTCTGCGCTCCTGTTAAAGAATTGCTTGGCTGACATTCCTTCTGGCTCCAGATCCTGTCTGCTGTTTCACTACGCTGATTCCTGGCTTCCTGACTTTCTGGCTTGTTTGACTATCCGTTCCGGTTACTGAACATTGGCTATGTTTTGACTACGTTGTTCTATTTACTTTTATTATTAACTACTTCCCACCCGGCCACTGTACATATACGGCCGGGTGGGAGCCGTCTACTTCTGATAGGACATTCCGCGCGTGCCCGCGCAGCGGCGCGATCCCGATGCGGCCGTGTCACCCGGACACGGCGCATCTCGGATCGGCAGGAGGGCTCGGTGATTGGCCCTCCTGATCACATGACGGCCGTGTCAAAACACAGCCGTCATGTGATGTAAGCAAACAGCCGGTTGCTAGGCAATCGGCTCTCCTCTCCTCACACGGAAGTCGTCGGTGAGGAGAGGAGAGCGGATCGCTGCAGCCGGCTGGTGATCAGTGAGTATTAGCTGTTTTTTTTTTTTACTCACTGATCACCAGTCTAGTGTCCCCACAGTGTAAACACACATGTCCCCACACATGTCCCCAAAACACACATGTCCCCAAATAATAAAAAACACATGTCCCCAAATAAAAACACATGTCCCCAAATAATAAAAACACATGTCCCTCACATATGTCCCAGTAAAATAACATGTGCCAATGATTATCTGCACACATATGTCCGTGATCACCTGCACACATCTGTACATGATCATTTGCGTACATATGTCCATGATCACGCGAACCAATTATTATACACTTAACGGAATTTTTTTTACTAAAAACATGTAGCAGAATACATTTTGGCTTAAATTTATGACAAAATTAGATTTTATTGGATTTCTTTTAAAAAAGAAAGGAGAAAATATTGTTTTTTTTCAAAATTTCCGCTATGTTTTCGCTTATATCGCAAAAAAAATAAATAACGGAGTCGCAAATAAATACCACCAAACTAAAGCTCTATTTGTGCGAACAAAATGATAAAAAATTCATTTGGTTACAGCATTGCATGACCGCGCAATTGTCACTGAAAGTGCGAGAGCGCTGAAAGCTGAAAATTGGTCTGGGAAGGAAGGGGGCGAAAGTGCACAGTATTGTAGTGGTTAAACAAGTGTGATTTAACTGTACTTCTGTCTCAGTCTGATTCATGGTTTCTGGCAGTAGGCAAAGGCCATGAATTCAGAAGATGCAGTCAATCCACTTGTTGAATGAATGAATGAATGAATGAATAATTTGTATAGCGCTACAATGCAAACTGAATCGCCTCAAGGCGCTGTATTTGTGCTTTGTTGTCAAGCTTCTTAGAAGAGGTAGGTTTTCTTCCATGCGGATATCGTTCGGTAGAGCGTTCCATAGCCGTGGTCCTTGGACAGCGAATCTCCGTTCCCCCTTAGATTTGTACCGGGATTTGGGAATGAGGAGGAGGTTTTGGTTAGACGATCGGAGACTGCGATTGGGCGTGTAGTGTTTTATTTTCTCGAGAAGGTATTGGGGGGCGTCTCCATGGGTGCATTTGTGGGTGAGGCAGAGGGTCTTGAATATGACCCGATTCTTTACGGTTAGCCAGTGTAGGCTCCTCAGGGAAGGGGAAATGGATTCCCAGGTTTTTTTTCCTGTTATCAGCCTTGCCGCCGTGTTTTGGATAAGTTGTAAGCGCGCAAGTTGATATTGGGGTAAACCTATGTAAAGGGAGTTTGCGTAGTCAAGTCGTGAATTAATGATCGTTCCAACTACCGCTGCTTTGTCCTCCTTTGGAATGAAGGGGATGAGTCTGCGTAGCAGGTGGAGAAGATGGTGAGAACCACTGACTACTGCTCCTATTTGGGCGTCCATTGACATTTCTGAGTCAAAAATGACTCCGAGACTCTTGGCCTTGGTCCTAGGGGCGATGGTCTGTCCAAAGATGGTGGGTGGTGTCCAAGGGGTCTTGGTTCGGGAGTTTTGGTTTGCATGTAGAATAAGAAGTTCTGTTTTCGATTCGTTAAGTTTGAGGGAGCTAGTGGTCATCCAGTCGTCTATCAGATTTAGGCATTTTTCTAATTGCTGATGATGGTCTTTTTGTCCGGTGATACGAAAATATAATTGGGTGTCGTCAGCGTACGAGTGGAAGCAGAGGTCTGGTCTTCTGATGATTTTGAGGAGTGGGGGGATGTATATGTTGAAGAGCACTGGTGACAAGGGTGATCCTTGAGGGACTCCACAAGAGATTGCCTGGGTTTTAGAGGTGAAGGCTCCTAGTTTCACTGTCTGAGAACGATTTCCTAAGAAGGATGCGAACCATTGTAGATCTGCGTCTGTGACTCCTGCTACTTCTGTGAGACGGATGAGTAGTGTGTTGTGGTCCACAGTATCAAACGCTAGACATGTGCAAAAGGAAAAAATTCGTTTCGTTTAGTTTCGTTTTAATTCGTTAATTAATTAATTTCGTTTAGTTAGATTCGTTACATTTGTTAAATTCGTTTTCGGATTTCGTTTAGTTTTCGACCGATTTTCGAATTCGAAAATATTTTGCGACCCGACTTTGGGTCCACGTATCTCGGGGTTACTTGGTGATAGAAACACCAAATTTGGATATGTAGTATTGCTACATATATTGCCCAAAGTCGGGTCACAAAATATTTTCGAATTCGGTTGAAATAGTTTCAAATGCGGTTGAAATCATTTCAAATGCAGGTGAAATAATTTCAAATCATGTTGATACTATTTCAAGCGGATTCGAAAATATTTTGCGACCCGACTTTGAAAAAAAAAATGAAATTGATTCTAACAGTCTGCAGAAGATCTGCAAAAAAAAAAAAAGAAGTGAAATGGCTGTTAATAGTCTACAGGAGATCTGCTATTAAATTATATATGTTTTTTTATTCTGTTCTAATCTTTTCTATTTGAATTATAAATTTTGGAAGATGGTTATTTATTATACACATCTGTCACATAAAAAAAAAAGATGTGAAATGGCTGTCACGGATGTCGGTCGCAAGGCAAGTACATATGCTGTATGTCATTGTCCACTTGCCACAACACCTGCCACAAGTGCCAAGACACCTGCCACGATTGCCACATGACCTGCCACGAGTACCACGTGACCGACCACAAGTGCCACGTGACCTGCCCCGTGACCAAGTTGTGAATTGTCCACTTGCCATGTCACCTGCCACAAGTTATGGGGTTCCTAGCACCAAGTGACCCCCAGATATGGGGCATATGTCAAGTACTTTTCTACAGCAGAGAATTACATTTTGTGACCCGACTTTGAGGCCACGTATCTCGGGGCCACTTAAAGCTAGAAACCAGTAGAACTAGCACTATAACCTCTCCAAATTTGGGGTTTCTATCACCAAGTAACCCCGAGATACGTGGACCCAAAGTCGGGTTGCAAAATATTTTCGAATCCGGTTGAAATAGTTTCAAATGCGGTTGAAATAATTTCAAATGCAGTTGAAATAATTTCAAATCATGTTGATACTATTTCAAGCGGATTCGAGAATATTTTGCCATCCGAATTTGAAAAAAAAATGAAATTGATTCTAACAGTCTGCAGAAGATCTGCAAAAAAAAGTGAAATGGCTGTTAATAGTCTACAGGAGATCTGCTAAAAAAAAGAAATAGATGCTAATAGTCTGCAGGAGATCTGGTGAGAAAACGAAATAGATACTAATTGTCTGCAGGAGATCTGCAAAAAAAAAAAAAAGTGAAATGGTTCTTAATAGTCTACAGGAGATCTGCTAAAAAAAGAAATAGATGCTAATAGTCTGCAGGAGATCTGGTGAGAAAACGAAATAGATACTAATAGTCTGTAGTTGTAGTGCTAGTTCTACTATGTTTGCATACCAAATTTGGGGTTTCTAGCTACAAGTGGCCCCGAGATACGTGGCCCCAAAGTCGGGTCACAAAATGTAATTCTCTGCTGCAGAAAAGTACTTGACATATCGCCCCTATCTTGGGGTCACTTGGTGCTAGGAACCCCACAACTTGTGGCAGGTGACGTGGCAAGTGGACTATCCACAACTTGGTCACGTGGCCGGTCATGTGGCACTCGTGGCCGGTCATGTGGCACGCGTGGCCGGTCACGTGGCACTCGTGGCAGGTGTCGTGCCACTCGTGGCAGGTGTCGTGGCACTTGTGGCAAGTGAACAATACACAACTTGTGGCAGGTGATGTGGCAAGTGGACAATGACATACAGCATATGTACTTGCCTTGCGATCGACATCCGTGTTAGACGTGCAAAAATAAAAAAATTGTTTTGTTTCGTTTTAATTCGTTAATTAATTCATTTTGTTTAGTTAGATTCGTTAAATTCGTTTTCGGATTTTGTTTCATTTTTGACCGAATTCGAAAAATCAGTCGCATTTGAAATTATTTCAACCGGATTTGAAAATATTTCAACCGAATTTAAAAATATTTCTACTGGATTTGAAATTATTTCAACTGCATTAGAAACTATTTCAACCAGATTTGAAATAGTTTCTAATGCAGTTGAAATATTTTCAAATCTGGTTGAAATAGTTTCTAATGCAGATGAAATATTTTCAAATCTGGTTGAAATAGTTTCTAATGCAGTTGAAATATTTTCAAATCTGGTTGAAATAGTTTCTAATGCAGTTGAAATAGTTTCTAATGCAGTTGAAATAATTTCAACCAGATTTGAAAATATTTCAACTGCATTTGAAATTATTTCAACCGAATTCGAAAATATTTTGCGACCCGACTTTGGGTCCACGTATCTCGGGGTCACTTGGTGATATAAACCCCAAATTTGGATATGTTGTAGTGCTAGTTCTACTCCAAATCCAAATTTGGGGTTTATATCACCAAGTAACCCCGAGATACGTGGACCCAAAGTCGGGTCGCAAAATATTTTCGAATTCGGTTGAAAAAATTTCAAATGCAGTTGAAATATTTTCAAATCTGGTTGAAATTATTTCAACTGCATTAGAAACTATTTCAACCAGATTTGAAAATATTTCATCTGCATTAGAAACTATTTCAACCAGATTTGAAAATATTTCATCTGCATTAGAAACTATTTCAACTGCATTAGAAACTATTTCAACCAGATTTGAAAATATTTCATCTGCATTAGAAACTATTTCTATCACCAAGTAACCCCGAGATACGTGGACCCAAAGTCGGGTCACAAAATGTTTTCAAATTCGGTTGAAATAGTTTCAAATGCGGTTGAAATCATTTCAAATGCAGTTGAAAAAATTTCAAATCATGTTGATACTATTTCAAGCGGATTTGAAAATATTTTGCGACCCGACTTTGAAAAAAAAAAAATTAAATTGATTCTAACAGTCTGCAGAAGATCTGCAAAAAAAAAAAGAAGTGAAATGGCTGTTAATAGTCTACAGGAGATCTGCTATTAAATTATATATTTTTTTTATTCTGTTCTAATCTTTTCTATTTGAATTATAAATTTTGGAAGATGGTTATTTATTATACACATCTGTCACATAAAAAAAAAAGATGTGAAATGGCTGTCACGGATGTCGGTCGCAAGGCAAGTACATATGCTGTATGTCATTGTCCACTTGCCACAACACCTGCCACAAGTGCCAAGACACCTGCCACGATTGCCACATGACCTGCCACGAGTACCACGTGACCGACCACAAGTGCCACGTGACCTGCCCCGTGACCAAGTTGTGGATTGTCCACTTGCCATGTCACCTGCCACAAGTTATGGGGTTCCTAGCACCAAGTGACCCCCAGATATGGGGCATATGTCAAGTACTTTTCTACAGCAGAGAATTACATTTTGTGACCCGACTTTGAGGCCACGTATCTCGGGGCCACTTAAAGCTAGAAACCAGTAGAACTAGCACTATAACCTCTCCAAATTTGGGGTTTCTATCACCAAGTAACCCCGAGATACGTGGACCCAAAGTCGGGTCGCAAAATATTTTCGAATCCGGTTGAAATAGTTTCAAATGCGGTTGAAATAATTTCAAATGCAGTTGAAATAATTTCGAATCATGTTGATACTATTTCAAGCGGATTCGAGAATATTTTGCCATCCGAATAAAAAAAAAAAAATGAAATTGATTCTAACAGTCTGCAGAAGATCTGCAAAAAAAAGTGAAATGGCTGTTAATAGTCTACAGGAGATCTGCTAAAAAAAGAAATAGATGCTAATAGTCTGCAGGAGATCTGGTGAGAAAACGAAATAGATACTAATAGTCTGTAGTTGTAGTGCTAGTTCTACTGTGTTTGCATACCAAATTTGGGGTTTCTAGCTACAAGTGGCCCCGAGATACGTGGCCCCAAAGTTGGGTCACAAAATGTAATTCTCTGCTGCAGAAAAGTACTTGACATATCGCCCCTATCTTGGGGTCACTTGGTGCTAGGAACCCCACAACTTGTGGCAGGTGACGTGGCAAGTGGACTATCCACAACTTGGTCACGTGGCCGGTCATGTGGCACTCGTGGCCGGTCATGTGGCACGCGTGGCCGGTCACGTGGCACTCGTGGCAGGTGTCGTGGCACTCGTGGCAGGTGTCGGGCCACTCGTGGCAGGTGTCGTGGCACTTGTGGCAAGTGAACAATACACAACTTGTGGCAGGTGATGTGGCAAGTGGACAATGACATACAGCATATGTACTTGCCTTGCGATCGACATCTGTGTTAGACGTGCAAAAATAAAAAAAATGTTTTGTTTCGTTTTAATTCGTTAATTAATTCATTTTGTTTAGTTAGATTCGTTAAATTCGTTTTCGGATTTTGTTTCATTTTTGACCGAATTCGAAAAATCAGTCGCATTTGAAATTATTTCAACCGGATTTGAAAATATTTCAACCGGATTTAAAAATATTTCAACCGAATTTAAAAATATTTCTACTGGATTTGAAATTATTTCAACTGCATTAGAAACTATTTCAACCAGATTTTAAACAGTTTCTAATGCAGTTGAAATAGTTTCTAATGCATTTGAAATATTTTCAAATCTGGTTGAAATAGTTTCTAATGCAGATGAAATATTTTCAAATCTGGTTGAAATAGTTTCTAATGCAGTTGAAATTATTTCAACCGAATTCGAAAATATTTTGCGACCCGACTTTGGGTCCACGTATCTCGGGGTCACTTGGTGATATAAACCCCAAATTTGGAGAGGTTGTAGTGCTAGTTATACTGTGTTTGCATACCAAATTTGAGGTTTCTAGCTTTAAGTGGCCCCGAGATACGTGGCCTCAAAGTCGGGTCACAAAATGTAATTCTCTGCTGTAGAAAAGTACTTGACATATGCCCCATATCTGGGGGTCACTTGGTGCTAGGAACCCCATAACTTGTGGCAGGTGACATGGCAAGTGGACAATCCACAACTTGGTCACGTGGCAGGTCACGTGGCACTTGTGGTTGGTGACGTGGCACTCATGGCAGGTGTCTTGGCGCTTGTGGCAGGTGTTGTGGCAAGTGGACAATGACATACAGCATATGTACTTGCATTGCGATCGACATCCGTGACAGCCATTTCACATCCTTTTTTTTTATGTGACAGATGTATATAATAAATAACCATCTTCCAAAATGTATAATTCAAATAGAAAAGATTAGAACAGAATAGAAAAAAATATATAATTTAATAGCAGATCTCCTGTAGACTATTAACAGCCATTTCACTTCTTTTTTTTTTTTGCAGATCTTCTGCAGACTGTTAGAATCAATTTCATTTTTTTTTTCAAAGTCGGGTCGCAAAATATTTTCAAATCCACTTGAAATAGTATCAACATGATTTGAAATTTTTTCAACTGCATTTGAAATTTTTTCAACTGCATTTGAAATTTTTTCAACTGCATTTGAAATTTTTTCAACTGCATTTGAAATTTTTTCAACTGCATTTGAAATTTTTTCAACCGAATTCGAAAATATTTTGCGACCTGACTTTGGGTCCACGTATCTCGGGGTTACTTGCTGATAGAAATAGTTTCTAATGCAGATGAAATATTTTCAAATCTGGTTGAAATAGTTTCTAATGCAGTTGAAATAGTTTCTAATGCAGTTGAAATATTTTCAAATCTGGTTGAAATAGTTTCTAATGCAGTTGAAATAGTTTCTAATGCAGTTGAAATATTTTCAAATCTGGTTGAAATAGTTTCTAATGCAGTTGAAATAATTTCAACCAGATTTGAAAATATTTCAACTGCATTTGAAATTATTTCAACCGAATTCGAAAATATTTTGCGACCCGAATTTGGGTCCATGTATCTCGGGGTCACTTAGTGATATAAACCCCAAATTTGGAGAGGTTGTAGTGCTAGTTCTACTGTGTTTGCATACCAAATTTGGGGCTTCTAGCTATAAGTGGCCCCGAGATATGTGGCCCCAAAGTCGGGTCACAAAATGTCAAGCACTTTTCTGCAGCAGAGAATGACATTTTTCGACCCGACTTTGGGGCCACATATCTCGGGGCCACTTGTAGCTAGAAACTTGAAATTTGGTATGCAAACACAGTAGAACTAGCACTATAACATATCCAAATTTGGGGTTTCTATCACTAAGTGACCCTGAGATATTTCGAATTTCGTCCGCGATTTTTCGATTAGAAAAAAATTCGGATTCGGTAAAATTCGTTAGTATTGTAATTCGGTAATTCGGATGCATCCGAATGTCCGAATAATGAAAAATTCGTCCGAATTTCGATTCGTAACATAACGAAATGCACATGTCTATCAAACGCTGCACTGAGGTCCAACAGTACCAGGAGACATGATTCTCCGTCATCTGCTGCTTCGAGGGCGTCGTCCCATATCTTCAGGAGTGCTGTTTCTGTACCATGGCCTGGGCGGAAGCCTGATTGTAGAGGGTCCAGGAGTTTGTGTGTGTCCAGGTGGCGTTGTATCTGTTGTACTACCGCCTTCTCCATAATCTTGGAGATGTTGTTAAGGCTTGTTATCGGTCTGCGGTGGTTTGGATCCTGAGGGTCGAGGTTGGGTTTCTTTAGCAGGGGTTTGATGATCCCTTGTTTGAGGGCGCCCGGAACAATCCCTTCTTTAAACGATTGATTTATGAGGAGAGTTATAGTGGGAGCCAAGATGTCGGAGCATTCTTTCAGGAGTTTTGTGGGGATGATGTCAATCGGAGATGTGCTGTCTCTGAGGTTTTTGATGATGTTCTTAGTGGTGTCCGTGGTGATTGGGATCAGAGAAAACTTTGGTGGTTGTGGGATGTTTATATTGATGTCTTCTTTTTGCTCTGGTTGACTACGATTGCATGTTTTTTTCTGATGAATTATTTTCCGGATGTTGTCGATCTTGTCAATGAAAAAATCAGATAATTCATTGCAGAAAGCTTGAGTTTCATTTGCTGGGGGGTCTAAGCATACCTGGTTCATTGACTGAGCAACTATTTTAAAAAGTTCCCGAGGGCGATTTAAGGCCGATGAGATGGTATTTGAAAAATAATCTTGTTTAGCTTTGAAGATTGCTTTGTGATAATTCTCCATGAGTCGATTGTAGTTTGTCTGATTTTCCTTGGTAGGATTTCTTCTCCATGCTCTTTCAGCTCTTCTGCGTTCTTGCTTGAGTAGTGCGAGAGAGCTATTAAACCATCCCGAGTTTTTCCTCCGGATAAGTGTTCTGCGTTTTGGAGCCACTGAGTCTGCTGTTTGTAGTAATACATTGTTTAGGGAGCTGAGTGTTTGTTCCGTTGAGTGGGTTAAATTCAGCGTTGCTATTTTGTTTGCTAAAGTGTTTTTGAAGGTTTCGGAGTGCAGTTTCTTCTGCGATCTGGTCCAATGAGTTGTTGTTGCAGGTTTCTGTTTTAGGTGGGTGGTATTAGTGGAGATTTTAAATTTGATGGCGTGGTGGTCCGTCCATGGTAGTGGTAGGTTGTCGAGTATGTTGATGTCCAAATTTTGTTTGAAGATAAGGTCCAGGGTGTGTCCTGAGCCATGTGTTGGAGTCTTTATCAGTTGCTGAAGACCCAGTTCTTCCAGTTGGCTGATGCAGGCGGTTGCGATTGGGTCTTGGGTAGAGTTTGCCCAGAGATTAAAGTCTCCAAGTACCAGGAGGTTACTTGTTGGTAACGTTTTTTCCAGATTGGATGAGCAGGATCACTGCATGGATCAGTTTGCCACAGTTTGACAGTTTGTTACAAACGCTCCTGAATCGCACGGTTCACCTGCAATTTCCCACTGTGGCTGCTCCGGTACAACCTATGTTGCAGGCCGTCCCTGCTGCTGCTCCAGTCTCTGTGCAGGCATCCGCCTCCAGTATTACCCCTATAAGAGGTATGTCTGCTTCTGATCCGCTTCACTAACAGCCAAATTTGAAAGGAAATTCCAATACCTATAATTTAATAGTTAGTAATAGTTAAGTTATTATTAGTTAGTTATCATTTTAGATTTTAGAATTTTCGGGTTTTTGAATTTTCGGATTTTCATTCTTATTTTCGGATTTTCATTCTTTTGAATTTTCGGATTTTCATTTTTATTTTTGGATTTCCGAATTTTTGGATTTTCGGATTTTTAATTTCGAATTGTGAATTTCCAAATTTTCTAATTTATGAATTTCCAAATTTTCTAATTTACGAATTTATGAATTAGAAAATTTACAAATTTACGAATTAGAAAATTTACAAATTTACGAATTTCCAAAATTTCTAATTTTGGGATTTTCGAATTTCCAAACTTTAGAATTTCGAATTTACGAATTTTCAAAGTTCGAATTTACGAAATTTAGAATTTACGAATTTTCAAATTTCTGAAATTTAGAATTTTCAGATTTTCGAATTTCCGAACTTTGGAATTTACGAACTTTTGAATTTACGAACTTTCGAATTCTCTGAATTTCCGAATACTTTGAAAAATTCATAAATTCGGATATTTCCGAATTAACTAATGTCTCTAAATTAGTTAAAAAATGTATTTGGAACTAAACGAATTGCACAAATCCCCACCCCTTCCATCTGGAGCTGAGAAATTCTGTATAAACTGTGCACTTTGAATGACTGTAGCGGAGAGAAGGCTGCAGATAAAGTACACCCTTTTTAGGAGGATTTAGTTTCATCTCTGTGTGTCACCTGAGGCCAGTCACCTTTTTATTATGATTATTATTATTAAAAGTACTCAAATAGCGCCGTTAATTTACGCAATGCTTTACATATACATTGTACATTCACATCGGTCCACTACCCTCAAGGAGCTTACAATCTAAGGTCCCTAACTCACATACACATACTAGGGCCAATTTAGACAGAAGCCAATTAACCTACCAGCATGTCTTTGGAGCGTGAGAGGTAACCAGAGTACCCGGAGGAAACCCATGCATGCACAGGGAGAACATGCAAACTCTAGGCAGGTAGTGTCGTGGTTGGTATTTGAACTAGGCGAGAGTGCTACCCACTACACCACTGTGTCGCCCACTTCATTGGGTATACTGTATGTACCGTAAGAGTTTACAACTACTTTAACAATCATGCCCTCCTGGCCAATTGCTTTGTTCTCCAAGACTGCTTGGCTTGAAGATATTACAGAGGCTCCACAGAGATCAGAACATGCCCATCCCAACAATAATTGGGTGGATTTGGTGAACATTGTTCTATATATGACACTTTTGGATTTCAACTAATCTACTTGTAAACTGAAAATGCACAATGGAAAAAAGAAATAAAACAAATGTCAACTTATGCTGTCCATTAACATAACTCCCTAGCGTTGGATTTCTAGGAATGTAGTAGTCAGGGCACTAAAACAATGAGCTTATTCATTGCTCAGATACAGAATCTCTGATTAAAGTTTAGGCTATTGACTATGCAACGAAATTACATAGAACAAATAGAACAGTCATTTGTAGTATCAGTGGATATTATAATGGGATATATATTTATAAAACATTCCAGGGAAACTTTCAGAACCCTCAATGGGAAGGTCAGAGGTGTCTCCGGGAAATGAAATAGTCCACCACGCCTTCTGGTGTCAAGTGCCTTCAGGCCAAAGGATCAGCACGTTACTTTCCACTCTCATGCAGCCAATAAATAGGAAAACTAAAATTCTCAACCATTCTGAATTCATTCATACCATTATCAATGATCATAAAGACATTTTGACAATAACAAATACAATACAGCAACACTGAATTATATGAGATAAACAGGTTTACTGTACTAAGATGGTGCAACTATGGACGTTTGGTGTGAGAAACCCATATATACTTGTTTAACTAGTTTTTAGGTTTAGGAAAAATTTTCAATATTACATACCGTATATACTCGAGTATAGGCCGACCTGAATATGAGCAGAGGCACCTAATTTTACCACAAACAACTGGGAAAACTTATTGACTTGAGTATAAGCCTAGGGTGAGAAATGCGCAGCTACTGTAAGTGGAAAAGAGGGTCAACAATGCCCATTTGCAGCCTCACTGTGCCCATTTGCAGCCATAGGTCCCCCGAACTTCAAACTTGGTAGTTAAGGGTTCCTATCTGCAGCCAAAATAACATAGCTGCAGATGGACACAGTTGACAGATTTTGGGGCCCCGTATCTTGGGGCCACTTGGTGCTAGGAACCCCAAATTTGGTATGCAAACTCAGTCGAACTAGCACTATAACATATCCAATGGGGTTCCTATTACCAAGTGGCCCCGAGATACGGGGCCCCAAAGTCAGTTCGGAAAATGTCAAGCACTTTTCTGCAGCAGAGAATGACATTTTCTGAACTGACTTAGTGCTAGGAACCCCATCTTTGGATATGTTGTAGTGTTGGTGCCACTGGATTTGCACACCAAATTTGGGGTTCCTAGCACCAAGATGCCCCGAGATACGGCCCCAAAGTCGGGTCGGAAAATGTAATTTTTCTGCTGCAGAAAAGTGCTTGACTCGAGTATAAGCCGAGGGGGGGCACTATCAGCACAATAAAATGTGCTGAAAAACTCGGCTTATACTCGAGTATATACGGTAACTGCATTTGAGGCATATGACTATTCTTAACACCAGCAAGCCTCCTGATCAAAATCTTTTCGGTCTTTGGTTTATGTATTGTATTGAAGAAATATAGAAATCCACATCAGTCCCTAACCAAGAGAAGTTTCCAATCTAATATACCACAGTTGTATATCACATACTCTTTCTAAACAGTAGCCAAAATAGATTTTTAAATTACTTCCAAGGGCATTATGATGTAGAGCAGTGGTCTCCAAATTGTGGCCTTTTGCGTGCCTTTATCTGGCCCTTGCAACACTATTCCTTCAACTGATGTGTAGTGCACTCCCTTAAGGGCCGTAGATGAACTGGATCCCCCACTCCTGCACAGCTAGGCACACCAAATTTTCCCAGGCTCTCCAAAGTCAGAGAACAGTCCGTGATTTTGTTTTTGTAATTTATTGAGGGCTAAAAACTTGGATAGAGATGGGAGGTTATGGGATGCCCACTTCGCTTCAGAGACAAACTTTGATGACTTCTTCCTATATACAGTCTCCTTGACACTCCTCCTGCACGTTGCTTGCTTGCAGACTCCAGCTAGATCACTGTTAGTAGATCTGACAAACTCTCCATCAGATTTAACCAATGGCCCCTTACAGGCAGGAACTCGAAGCCCCTTGTTGTGTTACAGAATACAGTGATCATCTTGTACTTCTCCTGTGGCTACTGGTCCCAGCACTACCTCTTTAGGCACGTCCAACCCACCTGGCTGCAGTTGACCCTTTCACTAGCCCTCCAGGCTAACTTCTCCATGCCAGTCTTCCAGACTGACTCTCACCAGCTCACCCAGCTCACTCTCAGGAGATTTCCCATGGAAGGTTGAAGACCTTTGTCTTCAGAGATAACTGGCTATATGTGTAAATCCACCCCCCCCCCCCCTTCTAATGCCCCATACACACGGTCGGATTTTCCGATGGATTCTGTCCTATCGGACAATGTTGTCGTAAATTCCGACCATGTGTAGGCACCATCGGACAGTGTACGTCGGATTGTCCGACGGACAAAGTCCTATCTCCTGCTGGATAGATTTTTCGACAACAAAGTCTGATCACACCAAATCCGATCGTGTGTAGCGTAGTCCGACGGACAAAGTGCTACGCATGCTCAGATCACATTACAAGACCAAAGCTATTGGCTACTAGCCTCTACGTAGTCCCGTCGTAGGCAACAAACGTCACAACGTTCAGAATGATCGGATTTTCCGACAACTTTGTCCGACCGTGTGTATGCAACACCAGTGTCGGACAAAATCCGTCGGACCAAATCCTATGGATTTGGTGGTCGGATTTTCCGACCGTGTGTATGGGGCTTAAGTCTGCAGTAGTGCTGCTCTACCCACACTGTCCACTTTCTTGCTCCTGTGCATCCAAGAAGGGCTCATACGACTGTCATTGGCCATAGTCTGGCCCCGGTGAAGTCTAGGGGCAGCAAACTGGCCCTTTGTTTAGAAAGTTTTGAGACCCCTGTTGTAAAGCATGTGTATGTAAGCTGATGACTATTCTGAAAGAACAGGGAGCCCCACAGCTCTCATTAGGATATGTGTACTGAACTGGGGTACCAATATTCGTTTTGCATTTGAAATTCTGTCATTCAATAAAAATGGTGCATTTTTTGCACACATTTAAACAAAATAATTGTAGGCCTGAAGATTACTTAAAGTACACTAAAGCACATTTTAGGACACACAAATGCAATATAATACCCATTTCTTGGATAAAGTATAAAAAAATAGGTTGCACCAAGTAAATAAATATTCAAAATTTCAAGCCTTACAATTGTGTGTGCGATGAAACGGCATTAAGTTTCAATACAAAATGTTCCATAGGTGACTATTGAACCTCTTAACGCTGGTACCTCCCAGCCCTTTAAGAGGTTTCTGATGCCGGGAGGTGGGGTAGGGTTTCTGATCATGTGACCGCCATGATTGGCTGTCACATGAACGGAGATCTCCCAATCGCAAGTAGAGATCGGGAGCTTTCCTTTAGACCCCTTTCACACTGAGCCGCCCCGGGCTTCAGCAGTAAAGCAGGGCTATTTTTAGCACAGCTTTACTGTCATTTTAACCCCCCCCCCCCTAGCGGCCGAAAAGGGGTTAAATCTGCCCACAAAACCTTTGCTTTGCTGGAAGTATGGCAGCGCTGCCTCATTGTTTTCAATGGGCAGGAGCGGTGTATTCACCGCTCCTCCACCGCTGGAAAGAAGCTGCTGGCAGAACTTTGGCCCCTTTCACACTGGGGCGTTTTTCAGGCGATACAGCGCTAAAAATAGCGCCTGTACAGCGCCTGAAAAAATCCGGCCTCATTCACTCCAGTGTGAAAGCCGGCGGGCTTTCACACTGGAGCGGTGCGCTAGCAGGACGGTCAAAAAAGTCCTGCTAGCAGCATCTTTGGAGCGGTGATGGAGCGGTGTATTCACCGCTCCTATACCGCTCCTACCCATTAAAATCAATGGGACACCGCGGTAACACCGCGGCAATACCGCCGCAAAGCGCCGCTTTGCGGGGGGCTTTAACCCTTTTTCGGCCGATAGCAGGGGTTAAAACTGCACCGCTAGCGGCCGAATACCGCAGCTAAAACGACAGTAAAGCAGCGCTAAATATAGCGCTGCTTTACCGCCGACGCCTCTCCCACCCCAGTGTGAAAGGGGCCTTTTTGGGACGTCCTGCCATCGCAGCGCCCCCAGTGTCAAAGCACTTGGGCTTTCACACTGGGTTTGCAGCTGAGGCTTTTTTCAGTATGTACATTGTAACATGATATGTTGTTATCATCTAAGAGAATACATTTTATGTTTTTTTAATATTGACTATCTATTCTATGCCTCACTCAAAGTCCCAAACCTTCATTTTTTTGCTATAGATTTAGGCATGGAAACGTTTGTTCACATGCGCCTCATTTATGTCCCAAAACCCCTCTCTTTTTTCCTATAGGATTGAGGTCAGTACTCTGTGCAGGCCAGTCAAGTTCCTCCACCCCAAACTCGCTCATCCATGTCTTTATGGACCTTGCTTTGTGCACTGGTGTGCAGTAAAGTTGGAACAGGAAGGGGCCATCACCAAACAGTTCCCACAAAGTTGGGAGCATGAAATTGTCCAGAATGTCTTGGTATGTTGACGCCTTAAGAATTCCCTTCACTGGAACTAAGGGGCCAAGCCCAACCCCTGAAAAACAATCCCACCCCATAATCCTCCCTCCACCAAATGCAATGTTTATAAAGACATGGATGAGCAAGTTTGGGGTGGAGGAACTTGACTGGCCTGCACTGAGTCCTGACCTCAGCCCGATAGAACATCTTTGGGATGAATTAGAGCGGAGACAGCAAGCCAGGCCTTCTCATCCAACATCAGTGCCTGACCTAACAAATGTGCTTCTGGAAGAATGGTCAAACATCCTCATAGACACACTCCGAAGCCTTGTGGACAGCCTTCTCAGAAGAGTTGAAGCTGTTATAGCTGCGAAGGTTGGGCCAACTCAATATTGAACCCTACGGACTTATGCCACGTAAACACGATCAGACATTCCGACAACAAAGTCAATGTTTTTTTTCCGACGGATGTTGGCTCAAACTTGGCTTGCATACACACGGTCACACAAAGTTGGTCGGAAATTCCGAACGTCAAGAATGCGGTGATGTACAACACGTACAACGAGCCGAGAAAAATTACGTTCAATAGCCAGTGCTGCTCTTCTGCTTGATTCTGAGCATGCGTGGCACTTTGTGCGTCGGAATTGTCTACACAAGATCGAAATTTATGAGAACGGATTTTGTTGTCAGAAAATTGGAGAACCAGATCTCACATTTTGTGCATGGAAACTATCCGATGGAGCCTACACACGGTCAGAATTTCCGACAACAAGCTCCGATCGCACATTTGCCGTCGGAAAGTCTGACCGTGTGTACGCGGCATAAGACTGGGACACCATTAAAGTTCATGTGTGTGTAAAGGCAGGTGTCTCAATGCTTTTAGTAAAATAGTGTACCACCTGCATTAAGGCGGTAAAAGCCCATAGATTTAACCATGAATAAGGCTTGGTTCGCACCGCATGTGTAAAACCTAGAAAATAAATCTCAGACTCTTTTCCAAAACTGCGGCACCGTGCGATTTGGTGTGCAAGAAAAAATGGTGCGTTTACAGATGCGTTGGGGGCGGGGTGCCAGTAACAATTAACGCTGATGGTGATTGATAGGCGGTATGATCATCCGTTTACAGCCGACTACATCTGCGTCTGTTCAGGTCCATTTTTTCAAATACAACAAGACTGCGTCATTTTCAGTTTAGATGGATCTGACTAGATGAAAACGAATGCCGCCTGGTTACACCAGTTACATTTATGTTTGTTTTTTAGGCAAGAAACGTTTATTTTTTATACGTTTGTCACCTCTGATTGGTTTCTGCAACAACAAAAAAAGGATACAAAAACTGGCGTTCCTATTCAAGTTCATAGGGCCAAGTCAAGCCTGAAGTGACACTACGCCCGGGTGTAAGGAGGCACGACTGAAGTACACAGGATTTCGATGTTGAGCATTTTGAAGCTTCAATGTGTGAATAGGGCCTAGTGTATTGTTGTCACCTGTCTGGGATTCACCCGGGTTTTGAGTCATGTGTCCGGGTTTCAGGCGGACTGAACCTTGGACACAATGTTCTCACAGGAATGTGCCTCAGAACAGGTCTTGGCAGGAGGGTGAGGGGGCACTAGGCACGCCACATTACTATTTTCTTTGGAGTGCCCAAAAAGGTGCCCCAGGTCTGTTTATTAAAAAATTGGCATGTGCTGCTAAAGTATTCGGATTTGACTTGAAGAAAAAGTGGCAACCCTAGCCTAGTGTGAGGAAGGACATTGTGAAGCAAACAGCACTGTCACCAGAACAGAGAGCAGGAGGAGCAAAGCTGACTGGACCCTTCAATGACTGAGGGGGTATTTTTTTCTCCACAAAACTGGAGTTACACTTTATTTTGATATGGCCGGTCCATTCTCACTTCGCACACTAGAGGGAGTCATAGCGCTATAATCATCCACTTCCAGATGGTGGTACTACACAGAGCAGAGCATACAAGGCGTGGTCTCTGGTCAGCACAGCCTGCATGGAGAGGACTACATTCCCCGCTTTGCCTTGCGCCAGGACAGCTAATTAGACTGAAGAGGCGGGGATAGCGTGGGCGCGTCACCCGTCTCCGGGGTGACACCGGACTTGGGGGTCCCGCCTCTCCTTCTCTATTGGCGAGCGAGTGGAAGGAAAGGTGACGTCATCGGTAGAGTCCCCCGTACCGGCATCCTATTGGTGTTCTGCGGTCCCGGCGGGCCGGCGGTGGCTCCTGTTCCCAGGGAGGAAAGTGTGAAGATGGCGAAGACGTACGACTACCTGTTCAAACTGCTGCTGATCGGGGACAGCGGGGTGGGGAAGACGTGCCTGCTCTTCAGGTTCAGCGAGGACGCCTTCAACACCACCTTCATCTCCACCATCGGTGAGTGCTATGGCCACACCCACCGTTCACTTCCTCCCTCCATCCATCCATCGTTGTGCAGCTCCCTAGGTCCCCTATACCGGCTCTGCCCAGCCACAGCATGCTCTCCTTCCCTGCTACTACTCTCCAGGCTTCATAGAGCCCAGAGCAGGCAGTATAGAATGTGTACTGACCAGAGCAGGCAGCATAGAGTGTGCAGGGACCGGAGCG
>CM053029.1:501542547-501632591 GCA_028564925.1 Lithobates sylvaticus | reverse complement strand
TTTAGGGAAGTGAATACCGGTGGCCCCTACGGGGGTTGCGCTATACTTAGCATGTTGCATGTTCTGAATAAAGCTGACCCAATAGGCTTCTAAAAAAATATCACTATAACAACATTGTGCACCTGCTGCTGTCAACTTTATAGATAACCTTGGTGTGTGTCTACTGTATTATTTGTTTCTATTTTGCTTTTGCACCAACCCAAAAGGGAACATAATTTAACTAATTTTCATGGAGTAATTGTGGAAAGAAATGATAAAACTTATTTTTTTTGTTTGTTGCTTTCCTTTTTCAGATAGGTAATTGCTTTTACAGTGGAAATTATAAACCAAGTTTAAAGTCCATGGACATTCCCACTATTTCTGAACCAACACCCGCAGTCCACAATGTTAAATCTAAAGGTAAAAACCATGTAGGACGGTTTTGATTGTAGTGCTATTACACTTAATGTCTTTTAATGTGCTTTTGGCTCATTTCTGAAGAATCTTGTTTACCAGAAACCAACATTTTGTTGACAGGTTAGTATACTAAACAGTGGGAGAACAAACATTCTTACCTCTAGAAGTTGTAGATAGCTGGATGTGACAGACCTAGCCGGGACACAGGCTTTTTGAGAGGACTACATGCTAGCCTCCTGCCAGCTGATTACGGGCCCCCCAAAATACACTCTCTGTATATGCATTTGGCATTAGAAATAGACTAGCATCTGACACCTTGTGTCCCATTCAATGTCATGAACTCAAGCCACCTGTCTATTGTGTAAATGAGGCTGGTCTGGCTTGTAAGGTGTATTCCACACAATGTTGTTGTGCTAATTAGCCCTGTGTTACTGTTTATGTTAATGTATGTTGAATAGCCATTCCAATTAACTAGGAGCCTTAAAGTCTGACCTTGAAAAGCCTTTTCAGGCAGTCAACTAGTCTGGGCAATGATTAAGAGAATTAGCTCATGCTAATTAGGTTAGCTTTTAATCATCTGGCTATATATGTGTGTGAAATGTCAAATAAAGCATTCCTGATTTACCCCAAGAACTAGTGCCGTCTAATTCTTGGGGGTTCCTATAACCAGATCCATTGGACTCATGTTCCAGGACTTCGGAAGCATTTACGGCGGACACCTTGAGTACAGGATCCGTCACATTGTTGGCAAGCAGTGGGATTGTGCTTCCTGCAGTCTGGGGCATTCAAACCTCCACCGGGATCCAAGATCAGGATAGAAGACTTTGGTCACCCCAGCGGAGATATGGATCTGGCATCAGAGTTCCCGGGGCTGCTGCGGATCATCCTTGCAGCATACACAAGGACTGTGTCTGAGGAGGAATACCTGGAGCTCAGGCAGCAGATTCGGGTGGAGCTGTGGATTGGAGCCCTCCAGCTCGCTGGTATAAAACAGGGCAAGTTCTTTTTAACCCAAGAGCAACGGGCCAGTGACCAACGGGCATTGCGGATGACATTCCTGGGAGAGCAGCCCCAGGAGCAATGGGTGACTGAGTTGGACAGGCTGGTCCAGCAGGAGATAGAGCTGGACAATCGTTATCGGGCTCTGCAATGGCACGCAGAGCAGGGATATTTAGGGGAGACAACAGAATGCTCCCCGGAGGGATATGACTTTGGAGGCCCTGGATTGCTGTGGGAGAGCCTTACAGACCATTTTGTGTTTGGCAATGAAGGGGAACCTACCCTTGAGGACCTGCGAGAATATAGAGAGGCTATGCTCGGTCTTGCAGGTGTCTCAGAGCTTAAACATGATCTGGACCATTTGTTAAGGAGGGAACAGCATCTGGAAAGGGCATACAGGAAACTGCTAGAACACGTTCAGCAGCATGCCAGAGAATCGGCAGTAGAAACTCCGGAGATTGTCGTCCCCAAAGCGGAAGTGCTGACAACAGGGCAGAACTCTGCTAACTTCTGCCCAGCACCAACAGTGGCTTCGGCCTTCTTGAGAGAAGAGGTAGTCGGCCTTTCTCCCACAACACTGACAGGGACATGTGATTTTCTGCCAGCAGCACCTATGGAGTTACAACAATCTTCTCCAGCTGAAGATCTGGTAACTGACCAGAGGGTCCAAGCCCTTTGCCCCACATCTACAGCAATTCTGGAGGCCCAGGGTGAGGAGGTGGCAGTCCATCACGAGTTGCAGATCAGGGTTCAAGGAGAGAATGCAGTTGTCACCTCACAACTGCAGCTTGATCTGGTGTCGGTGGATGGGCCTGTGGTCTCCACTAACAGAAAACCAGCAGAAGTGCTGGCAACCGGGCAGAGTGCTACCAACCTCTGCCCAGCACCGGTAACAGCTGCGGAGTTCCAGGGAGCTGGGGCAGTCGGCCTCTCTCCCCAACAGTTAGCTGGAGCAGATGATGTAGGGAAGCTCCTACGCCCAGCTGAACTGCTGGCAACGGAACAGAGCGCTGCTGGCCTCTGACCGCAACTAAAACAGGACAGATTTCCTGTAAAGGTGGATGGGAATGCAGTCTCCACCAGGATAACCCAGGGATGCTGGGCGGTCGGCCCAGATCCCCAACAGCAGGATGGAGTGAGCCCAGTCACCCTGTCTTCTCTCCAGCGGCTGAAAAGACTCCAGGAGGAAGGGCCAGTCCAGGCCTCTCCCCAGCGGCAGATATGTTCTATGAGAGAGGCAGAGGTTGGCTGGGTGAGTCATGCTGTGTTTGGAACAATTTGTTTGGGGTACTGTGTGGGTACAGGCATTAGAGGACTGGAACTATGGACTAACTTCGGAGTCAACCCGTCTGGGGTCTCCTCCTGTGTTAGTCTCCTGCCGAAAGGGGAGAAATGTGACAGACCTAGCCGGGACACGGGCTTTTTGAGAGGACTACATGCTAGCCTCCTGCCAGCTGATTACGGGCCCCCCAAAATACACTCTCTGTATATGCATTTGGCATTAGAAATAGACTAGCATCTGACACCTTGTGTCCCATTCAATGTCATGAACTCAAGCCACCTGTCTATTGTGTAAATGAGGCTGGTCTGGCTTGTAAGGTGTATTCCACACAATGTTGTTGTGCTAATTAGCCCTGTGTTACTGTTTATGTTAATGTATGTTGAATAGCCATTCCAATTAACTAGGAGCCTTAAAGTCTGACCTTGAAAAGCCTTTTCAGGCAGTCAACTAGTCTGGGCAATGATTAAGAGAATTAGCTCATGCTAATTAGGTTAGCTTTTAATCATCTGGCTATATATGTGTGTGAAATGTCAAATAAAGCATTCCTGATTTACCCCAAGAACTAGTGCCGTCTAATTCTTGGGGGTTCCTATAACCAGATCCATTGGACTCATGTTCCAGGACTTCGGAAGCATTTACGGCGGACACCTTGAGTACAGGATCCGTCACACTGGATAAGACAGTGAATAAAGCAGGATTTATATTATATACCCTGATAGACTATTTTTATGTTCTTGCTCCTATAATTTATTTTCATAATTTGTGCTTACATACAATGCAGTATATTACAGAGTAAATAAATCCATTCACATTAGTCCTTGTTCACCAAAGGAATTCACAATGTAATATCTTTAGCACATTTATGAGCATACTAGGAGCAGTTTTGAAAGAAGTCACTTAAGCTACCTGTGAATGTAAGGATTATAGGAGGAAGCGGAGTAACAAGAATAAACCCACTCAAACAACACAGGGAGAACATACTAACTCTATGCAGTTAGTTTTGAGGGGTATTTAGACCCAGTGCTCCCAGACAATAAGCCACCATGCTATGACAGATCATTGTGTCTACACAGTTCCATATACCTCAACTTATTTTGAAAATGAATACAGAATTAAAGAAGATAAAAAAAAAAAAGAAAGTAAAAGAAAATACAAAGGAATAAATAATGAAAGAATGGTGGATCTTCACTAATATTCACTCTCAAAATGATGTTGTCTACTGCCCCTCTGCTGTGCATAATGTGCAAATTGGGCTTTTTTTCATATAAATAAGAAACCTCTCACACTCATCCAAAGTCGCATTAAGTTGCAGGGTAAAGTCGCAATGTAAATTGCATGATTTTTAAGCTACACAAGTGTGAATGGACTCTTAAAGAGGAAGTAAACCCTAATGTGTTTTACTTCCTCTTTGTTTCCCTGCAAAGGTAAAGCATAATGGGCTACTATGGGCTACTTATCTGACACAGGAACCTGCAATGTCACCAATGTCCCCTCTTCCACGAAGCCTCCATCTTCCTTATGGGTATCGTGGCTCCGGTGCTGTGCATGCGCGCAGGAGCCGCTACTAACGACATGCTCGCCGTTAGCCACGGCATGCTCAGTGCGCCTGCGCGCCGCTGTCTACGGTGCATGTGCCGTAGACAGCGGTGCCTGTCTTTTGCAAATATCTCCTAAACCATGTAGGTTTAGGAGATATTTCTTGCACCTACAGGTAAGCCTTAATCTAGGCTTACCTGTAGGTAAAAGTGGTCTGTAACCGCATGCCGACCGGCTCACGCCTATATACGTCGGCAGAAGGGCACGTACAGGCAGATTAACGTACCTGTACGTTGCCCTTTAAGAAGTAGTTAGCCTCCGTGAGCGTGATCGCGGGTCCCTGCAGACATCGGATCCGGGGGGACCCAGGATCACACTCAAGGAGAGGAAGAACTTGTTTACATCAGCATTTCCCCTTTCTGCCTAGTGACATGACACTGATCACAGCTCCCCCCCTCCCACAGTTAGAATCACTCCCTAGGAAACACTTGACCCCTACAGCCCATCCTAGTGGTTAACCCCTTCACTGCCAGTCACATTTACACAGTAATCAGTGCATTTTTAATTGAACTGATCTCTGTATAAATGTGAATGGTCCCAAAATCACGCCAAAAGTGTACGATCTGTCCGCCATAATGTCACAGTCACAATAAAAATCTCTGATCGCTGCCATTACTAGTAAAAAAATATATATATTAATAAAAATGCCATAAAACTATACCCTATTTTGTAGACGCTTTTTTTAACCAAAAATATGTAGAAGAATACGTATCGGCCTAAACTGAGGAAAATAAACGTTTTTTTTATATATTTTTTGGGGATATTTATTATAGCAAAAAGTTAAAAATAATGTGTTTTTTTTTCAAAATTTACGCCAATTTTTTTGTTTATAGCACAAAAAATAAAAACTGCAGAGGTGATCAAATACCACCTGAAGTACGCGCTAAAATACTTATATCTATGTATTAATTTGTTTAGTCTCTGTAGATTAGTCAGTCTGTTAAAACTATGAGCGCATGCTACGTTTAATATCACAATAATACGAGGTTAGCTATGGAACCAAGCACACGGCTTCATAATAATCAAATCTTGTTTATTTCCCGAGAAAATGCGAAAGCTAACGTGTATCAAAAGGGGGTTACACAATTACACAACATACAGCAAGGCTACAGTACAATGATATAATATACAGTTAAAATACAATATAATGATCTACTTATCGTGGTGACCCTTCTCAGCTGCGCTCCAGATGGAATAAGAGAATCAGGTGTGTGTGCAAACCCTTTTTGTCAATCACACCTCAATCACAGCACCTCCCACTGCCCGCCCACCTGCCCAATTGGTAGTCGCCTCCATGTATTCTGATTGTACTGCCAGAAGTGGTCTCTGGGGGGCAGCGTCTGTCCAGAATTGCACTTAATCCAACTGCTGTCTAATCTTGGAACTGCGATCTCCGACAGCCCATAATTAGTCTTTGTGTAGCCCAGCCAGATAGGAGCCGACCATTCATCACGTACAATAGCCCTAGACTCATGACAGTATGAGGTGTAACTGGTTACATTCCACCAGAGAGGGGGGGGGTGTATCTTGTAGATGTGGGAATCCCAGATTGAATCCAACATATGCCGCTTTGCGCCTCAACAGGCGCATAACACCCTTCTTCCGACCCAGCTCCTATTGAACAGTCCATAACTGTTTTCTCCCTGACATGCGTTTCCAAATCAGTACCCATAGAACAGTCCTTGACTTTCTTAACGCGCTGTGGTTTTTCAACCTGTGCAGCAACAGCTCCTATGGAACAGTCCATAATGGTCTTATCGTGTCATGCTTTCCAACACGCTCCGCTTTGCCACTTAGTGACACACCACCATCCTTCTTCAGTGACAGCTTCCATGTCACCCTTCTGTGTCTTTGGTAACTTCAGGACGAGATGCAGTACAGGCACGGGGTGCTCATTCACTCACCATTCACCATCACACATTCAGGGTAACACATCACCCAGCTTTCCAACACAGAGTCTCGAGGGGGGGCCTTTCGCCCATGTTACTAGCCTGACACACACCTTTATCACACTACACCATAACATAAATCAATTTCTTATCATACTATATACATATATCTGTATCCCATCCCTTTATGCACCCCGCTCCCAATCCTATAACCCTTTACTGTACATATGGGTCGGGATTAGGCAGGCTTGCTCACAACGGTATTGCAGGGCTCTGACTTGGCAGCAAGGTCTCTAATTTGTACACAGAGACTCTACTGTCAATTCGTCCCTCAACTTGCATAGCCAAATGGGAGACCCTTCTATATAAATATTGAGTCTAATCACACATATAAATTTGCAAAAATTACAAAACCACACAATTCCATCCCTGTGCCTGGATTTCAGAGACCATGCCCAGGGTATACCATGCACCTCTACCTATGGTTAGGTTCAAGGAACCTTCCAGTTTTATGACTAACATTACATCGGCATTCTTTAGGACAAAGAAACAAACTTGTCTATGTCCCAAATGACACCCAGGTGCTTCCTCCCCAGCAATGATCCCTGAAATAACTTCCCAACATTTTTACGTTCACCACCATGATGTATTGACCTGGCATACAAAGGACATCATGGTCATACTTCCGACCGAAGGAAGTATCAACCTGCTTCCATCTCCTCTGATCACATGTGGGTGATTTAGCCTCAAATGCGACAAGATAGAATCCCCAATCAGTAAGCCCATTGATGCCACCAAACATACAGACCAAGTCCGCACTTCTGTATATGGGATCATACAGCCTAACACCTTTCACCATCCAAACTGGTACAGCCCATCCAGGCATTCGACCACCCTTTTGGATTAGTGTAGGCGACGTGTTTTGGCAGAGTCTTACTGAGCGGTGATGCTAACTCATCAGGCCACTTCCCTTTATACAGAGATTGCACAATCAGCTTGATGCTGGTTGACACTTCCGTCCGCCACTGCGTGTACGCCAGAGCCCATGACCGATTTCCATCCTGTACCCTCACACCCTCCACCAACCTCTCAACATGGTTCACCAAATCTGGAGACCCTGGGTATTTTGTGAATGTTATTAAGGATGCCACCAATCTCTCTGAGTAACAAAGTCCCGCTCAAGCTATTGCTGAGAGTTTGTTCCTTAGGATACCGATGTCTACTCCATTACCAACACCCATCCCAGCTCCTATTCCCCCAATATAGTGCTGAATACATGCCTCCTCTTGTGGTTACTCCTCAGAGATAAGCATCCTGAATGAATGAATGATTTGTATAACGCTACAACTGCGAACTGAATCGCCTCAAGGCATGCACCTTATTCTGTGTCCGCACATCTCTGGGAGTAAGTCACTGGTACGATGACAGCACTTGATTCAGCGTATACTCAGCACATATAGGGTAATAGGTTTTTATCAACCACTGTGAGATGTTGCAGTGCCATATGGTGAAGGCATACTGTACCCTGGTAGTCAGCGTTTGTTCCCTTTATCTATTGGAGCATGCTCCTGTGTGTATTCACTGGCATTCCCTGTGCAGGGTTTCAACTCCTCAGGTGAGACCTCAACCGGGCGCATCTCCCCCATATAAGGAAATGTTCACCCCATTGATGTGTCACCTGACACCCTCTAGTCTGACCAACAGACACCTTATTATGCCTAAGTGCCCGCCTCCTGGGTACCTGCACCATATAAATTCCGTTACGTCAATACATGTCCTACATTACACAACTTTCCTTCTTTCAACTCCTCCCTCCAACAAAAAAACATATATATTTTACATTTCCATGTTCTGATGGATTGGACGTGTTATATTCCTTCCCCCAACCTCCAACCCATTGTACGTATATTAATAACACGTTTGCATTCATCAGGAGAGAGTCCAGCCAAAAAAATAAAAATGTTTCAAGTCTTATTGATAGGCACAGTCTTTCAGATTCAGCACCAGATCATCCATAGGAAAAGAAAAGTGTTAAAGTGAATCTTTTTGCTTGTCCCGTCTCTCCTGATATTTAGTGGAATAAATTTGGGGCGTGGTATGGCACAGACAAACTGCCAACCAGATGATCATCCGTCATCCATTTTCCAGAACCTTTCCAATCTCGCTCCACCAGGATTCTGGAATTGAAAAACAAGAGCAGAATCAAATTCTTATCCATAATATCTGCTTGCTTATTATATTTACTCATATTTCCTTCCTTGGAACCCAGGAACTTAGTATTCCTGGCTTCTGCAATTTGACCAAACTATCAAAAACAACCATGACCTCTTTAGGCAGAACCCACTCTAAAATGGATCCCCACGGTATGGTCAAAACTTTTAAAAAAACGAACGTCACTGTTGTTTCTCAAAAATTCTCAATTTAAAAACGCAAAAGAAAAACAACCAAAGCATTTATCTTTATCTTACGATCTATGCACTAACTTTATCTTACGATCTATGCACTAATTTTATCTTACGATCTATGCACTAATTCCCCTTTCAGGTGTATAAAGCCTAAACCTTTTGGAGCTTTTTACACCTGAACAAAACAACAATAAAATAGCTGACTAAGCCAATACCCAAAAACAAAAAAAAAAATATGTTTTTTTTTTTTTTTTTCCAAAAAAAACAAAAATTTAAAAAAGAATAAACATTAAAAGTCTGGCCATTATCACCCAAGAACAACATGACAAGACAACCACCATACAACACTGACAAACACTCAACTTTTAAAGACATCCATGGATTTTCTCCTGAGAAGAGTACACGTTTCTTTTTATCTGAAAGACAATAAGTTAATGGGAAAAACAACACAAACAAAACAAACAAAACATTTGTAACTTCATCACAACATTTGCTACCTCATTTGTAACTCTTTAGTTTTGTCAGATTGTTGTTTAAATATTTTCATTGTTTGCAAACAATTACTAATTAATGAGCTCATGGTACCATGTGATAATCGATTATGCATTTACAATAACCTAACCCCCGTGTTGGTCTCACTTTGACGGACCTGCAAACAAAACACAAATGTTTAGTATCCCAAACTTGTTCTCTCCCTGGTCTCTGGAAAAGGAACACAAAGACAATGATTAAACACGATTATCATGACAATTGACTTTAAGTGCCCCAAGTCTCTTTTCATTAATTGTACTGCTAGGGGAACACCGAGTTGTAGTATGAACAACTAACCTAAAAAAATAAAAATTACAACCATTAAAACTAAAACAGAAATTAATAAAAAAAAAATTGAAAAATGAAAAATTGAAAGAAAAAAAAAATTAATAAAAAAACAAAATATGAAAAAAAATAATTCATAAAGAAAAAAAAAAATAATAAAGAAATAAAAACATTAAAAATTAAAAATTAATAATAAAAAAAAATGGAAAAAATAAAAAAATTAATAATAAAGAAAATTAAAAAACCTAATAAAAATTCATTAAATTAATAAAACATTAAACCTTATAAAAAAAAAAATTACAAAAATACTTAAAACCTTATTCATAGGAAGGAAGCTTTGATCAGAGTATTTTTAACATACTTGCAGCTGACTAAGTGCTGCCAGCATTGCTTCCCCCAGTGCTATGTTTGAATAACCATTCGGCTACTTCCATTTTGATTTTATGCAACTGTCCTACACCACCAAAAGAAAGCTCTATTTGTGGGGAAAAAAGGGCGTAAATTCTGTTTGGGAGCCACATCGCACGACCGCGCAATTGTCAGTTAAAGCGACGCAGTGCTGAATCGCAAAAAGTGCTCTGGTCTTTGGGCAGCCAAATGGTCCTGGGATGTTAAAGTGGTTAAAGTGGATGCAAACCCAATTTTTTTTTCTAAATTAAGACTTATATCCTCAGCAGAGAATGTAATTTCATCTGTGCCCAGTCTTATCATTAAGAGTTAATGCAGCTCTGAGCAATCCTATTATCTTTCTTCAGTAAGATAAAAACGGACACATAGAGAAATAGGTGTTTATTCTTCCCCCTTGCTGTGGCTGGTGATTTTCTTATCTTATGCAGGAGTGTGAGAGAGGCATTCTCCTTTCTTCTCAGGCTCTCCCAGGATTGGCTGCTCCTCACCTCAGCATGATTTGGTATGCTGAAGTCATGTGGTAACTTTCCTGGGTTTTGATTGTATGTTAGTGATGATGGGGCATAATCCACGAGACCAGCAGAGAAGTTCAGTGTAAGAAATATTGATGCCTGGCCAAGGGGACTGTAGAGGTGGGCAGGGGGTCTACTGACATCACGACTCCACCCACTGAGCCCTGGACACCTGACCTGCCCACAGAATCCGGAGTATTGCAGGGCTCCAAACAGCTAAAGGGGAGATATTTGACAGGTAAGGATACATGCAGGAGGCATGTATATCCTTATAGATCAGCACTATGGAAGCTATGAGTAAGCATTCTTCATAGTGTGAAACGCGTCAGCTCCTGTTTGTATCGCTTTGCTGTGGCTTGTACAGAGTGATCCCAATTTTTCAATAAAGGCACGAGAAATTTTCTTTTGAGTGCGGCTGTCCAGAGTTTTTCGTTCATCTCCATTTGGACTATGGAAGTAATTTAGAAATTATGAGAGTGGTTTTACATGCACTTTAAGGGAAGTAATAGAGAAATAAGGGAACTGGCCAAGAGACCTCTTACAGACAAATGTCTGCTGGTAATCACAGGCCTAAAGTGAACTTAATCTAAATCAGTATGGCACATGTCCGCTCCGCATTGCTTAGTCCCATTATTATTCTTAGTATAAGACACCTCGTACGTGAGATACAGCATTGTTGTATTAAAAAGCAGCATTTGCATATGGACTGAGCAAACATGGCTGCCCCATGTAGACATTGTTACACATTGTACACAGAAAAAAGGGGTGTAAAGTCTTTGTAATATAGATACAAAGCCAAATAAGTTACACAATCTTTATATAATATAAATATATATAATTATTATTATTATTATTATTATTAATAAATATGTTATTTGTCTTTACAGAGCAATTGTGGACAACTGTTGCTGATGGGTCAGTTGAGCTGCGAATTGACCTGTCCTGTCCACAGCCTCCAGTGACTGTGCATCAGACGTTTATGGAGTGTGTTGAAAAATACGGTGATTTGAATGCCCTTTCAAGTAAAAAGAATGGTGTCTGGGAGCATGTAAGCTATTTGGAGTATTATAAACTCTGTCGACAGGCTGCCAAAGGTTTCTTAAAGGTGAGGTTATTATTTTATCACCTCCGACTGAACCATATTTACGGAGAAAGCACTGGTGATGGCAATTCTTAAATTATTAAAAATTACAGAAAAACAGTTCCTTATATAAACAACTGATTAGTAATTTATGATGTATTATATACGGGAACTGTGTTCTGCCTCCTGTGCATGTGAAGAATTGTGATTGTACTGTACTACAGCTGTTAGTTAACAGAAGACATCAATGATGTACACCCTGACTACAGATGGCTGTTCACCTCTGAGAAGCTGAACTATCCCATTCCTAGTGGTCATAGTCTACTATAAGAACATATCCTTATTCTATGTACTGCTCTTTGAAATGACTGTATTATGCTGCCTATATACAGTATGCTTGTTTGATAAAGGGTACTGACCCCAAATGGACTGTTCCTCTGACTGGCTTATTCATTTATAAAATGGACCTTTTACTTTACATGGTTGCATTTTTTTGGATGAACGTATTTGGTATTTTATATTAGCATATAGTCACAATTATGTTTTTAATTTTTTTATGGTTTTCAGATTTTCATATACACTTATTCCTATTGGTTGTAATCACACTGGTTGGACAATCTGATCTCATCTGGAGAGTTGAAATGTCTCTTGTACCATCTTCCTTGTTACCAAAGTGTATAGCAAAGAGCAAATAAAACAATAAAAGCAGTTAGTCCAGTAAATATCCACCTCTATGCATCTTAATAAACTGGCTAGTGATTTCATCAGACAAGTGACATGTTTCTATAGCAACCCTGAGAATGCTGTGGAGTTAGACTAAAAGAATGAGCTAGAGGCTCATTAATTCTGATTGCTAGTGCTTGCAGGGAAGAGAGAAAAATGTAACTAAAGAAGCATACAAATTTCAGACAGCAAAAACAAAAAACAAAGAGAGTTCTTTGAGGTTGCTTTCTTGCTAAAATATATAATAAAAAATACTTTATTACATATGTTTAAAACAAAACAATAAAGATTGCTAGTTTTCACTCCAAACATTATTAAAAATTACAAAGAAAAAAATTCTTTCTCCTCTAAAAGATTACCCTTTTTGCTTATCAGCCAAGGGAACCATCCATTTAGTGGTCAGACCCAGGTATATATCACATTTACCGTATTTATCGGCGTATAACACGCACCGGCGTATAACACGCACCCCAAGTTTAGGAGGGCATTTTAAGGAAAAAAAGTTTTAGGAGGGAAGTTTAGGGGAAAAAAAAAACTTACATTTAAGCGTCATTTGCAGCTTGCCCAGTGTCATTTGCAGCCTGCCCAGCATCATTTGCAGCCTTGCCCAGCGTCATTTGCAGCCTTGCCCAGCGTCATTTGCAGCCTTGCCCAGCGTCATTTGCAGCTTGCCCAGCGTCATTTGCAGCTTGCCCAGTGTCATTTGCAGCTTGCCCAGTGTCATTTGCAGCCTTGCCCACGTTTAAATTTCCCGCCGCCGAGACAGACCGTGCATGCGCTGCCAAAAAAGACCGAAGCACCGCCGAATAAGACCGAATCGCCGCCGGAGAAGACCGAAGCGCCGCCGGAAAAGACAGAGCTCGCGGTCTCGCCTCCCTGCTGTTTCGGGAGTGAGCGCAGGGAGGCAGGACTATGAGCAGAGCTGAACAGTCGGCTCTGTCTTTTCCGGCGGTGCTTCGGTCTTTTTTGGGGGCGACTCTGTCTTTTTCGGCGGCGATCACTATTTTTCGTTGCCGCTCGCTATTTTTCGGCGCCGCTCGCTATTTTTGTTACTTTTTTTGGGGTATCGGCATATAACACGCACCCACGACTTTCCCCCGATTTTAAGGGGGGAAAAGTGCGTGTTATACGCCGATAAATACGGTACTTATAATTGATATAGTAGAGTTCCTATCAATGTGCAAATAGTAGTAAATAAATATTGTGTGAAAGTTTCATAGTCCCAAACTTCCCCCTCTAGCTTGAAAAGCTAGAGGGGAAGCCTGTGTGTGCCTATCTTTTGGCACTCTGCCTTTCTTTCACTGCTTTTGTCCTGATGAGACGCTCTCAGTATGGTGATGTAAATCTGCTCCCTTGGAGCCAGTAACAGCAATGGCTTCCCTCTCTTTCCTGCATACTGTACATATATTAACCATGAGAGGGACGCCATTGCTGTTACTGGCTCCAAGTGGGCAGATATACATCACCATGCTGAGAGTGTCTCATCACGACAAAGAAGGTCCCCTAGATGTTCATTCACAAGAAGTTATTACTGTGAATACCCACGATCCCCATTGTTATACATATACGCTGTTACCTTACAGCCGTAAGGTAAGAGGCCACCTTACACAGAACTGTGTTGCACAGAAGAGGACAAGTCACTTTGCACATTGCATTTTTGCACAACTTTTTTGCACAGAAGAGGACTGAGTCACTTTATACATTATATCTGCACTAAGTTGTAGAGGCAGCACTTGGCTTCACTTCCCCTCCACCACAAGAAACCACAAGAAAAAGATGGCGGCACTTCCAGAGAATAAAAATAGCTCCTTTTTATTATGCAAAAATAGAAATGAGAGACATGCTACACACACTCAACCCACAGAGGGTCAACAGATGCGTTTCACACTCCTGTGCCTAATCACAGGAGTGTGAAACGGATTTGCTGACCCTCCGTGGGTTGAGTGTGTGTGGTGGCATGTCTTTAATTTGTTTTTTTGCATAAAAAAAGGAGCTGTTTTTATTCTCTCGAAGTGCCGTCATCTTTTTCTTTTCCACCTGCATATGGGGTTTGTGGACCCAGGCAGGCACCCAGGATTTTTCGGCAGCTGAAGGTCTCATAGAACAGCCTTTGGAGCAGTGCTCACCCCATTTTTCTCATTTGTCACACAGTTGCCCAATTAAACAGTCCATTGAGGTCAGCTTGTAAGTTGGAGACATCCTGTAAGGACTTTATTCCACTGCATAGCTTGGTGTCACCTGCAAAGACTGAAATGGTACTTTTAAGACCCTATATCATTAATAAATCTATTAAAAAGCAAGGGTCCCAACCAGGGGCGGACTGACCATTTGGGCATGAGGGTGCTGCCCGAGGCCCCGGTGCCAGTAGGGGGACCATCCCATGAATGTGTTGTCAATGGTCTGGAGCAGACACATGGTATGAGAGCTCTGCTGTCTCTCAGCATATATGGCCTGATCTACAGGTTTCTCTGGCAGCTCCACACTGCAAACTCTGCACTCCCTCCCGCACCCCTTTGGGCATAACAATAAGTAGAAAAGACGTGCGTACAGCCAGCTCAATTAGCCTGTCACTGTCTGTTGTAGCCCTGCAGCCACAGTACAGATGCCTCTGTGATCCTTCCCATACTCCCCCCTTCTGTCCCTGTGCTTGGTGATGAAGCTGAAGTACGCTCCAGCCAGCTACAGTCTCTGATGATCTTCCAGCCACTTCATGGTTTCTCTCTGATCCTTCCCATGCTCCCCCCCCCACCTCGGTTCGGGCTTGATAATGGAAGTTAAAAGGATAGTTCACCTTTACAGAAAACCTGCCTATGCAGGTAAGGGATGTGCAGTGCAGTTCTGACTAAAGGTGAATGATACCCTTGCTATAGGTGTAGGCCATTTACATACCTAATGGAGCCTGACTGGAATACACCCAGAACGTTTCTAAGTGAGGCCTAGTCGTCACTGCTCACCTCCACCATCACTGGAGTGAGCTCTTTTCCTAAATCAAACCCCCTCATATACTCTCTCTCTCTTTCCAATGATGCAGTAGTTCTGAGCTCAGCATTCGAGAGCTCACTCCTGTGATGGTGGAGGTGAGCAGTGATGACTAGACCTCACTTAGCAACATCCTGGGAGTATTGCAGTTAGGCTTCATAAGGTATGCAAATGGTTTACACCTCTAGCAAGGGCTTTATTTAACTTTGGTTAGAGCTGCGCAGTTTGTTTTTATCTGCAGATGTCCCTTATCTGCATAGGCAGTTTTGTGGTAAAGATGAACTATCCCTTTAAGCACTGTCACTGCAGCGGCTCCTTCTGAGCATTCCAGCCAGCATACCTCCTGCATTCTCTGCATGCCTTGTTCTGTGAATCTCCCTGAGCTCCCTTAAACACCAGAGGGGGCACATTAAGAGCACCTGTCTTGCACAGAAGTAGCCTGGCCTGTCATCACAATTTCTGACCCTGCTACTTGCACTCTGTTGCACCTGCGATTTCTATGGGCAGGACAAAGGGGAAGTGAGCGGCGAGTACGGTATATTTGGTTCCTTTGGAAAAAACCTCCTTGTCACTACTTGGCCCGGCCTTCCGCAACTCACGAGTGGCTGGTGGTAAAACACTTTAGGAAAAAAAATCCTTGTCTGTGATTCTGAACTAGTCGATTAGAGAACTGCTGGGCTCAGCCTCAGATCAGGCTGTGGGATGTGGCTTAATTTCACACACCCCACCGCACGAGTAGAAAATGAGCTCGGTAGTTTACTACAATAATCTTCTGGCTCCAGAATTCGCATGCACAGTTCAGAATCACTGAATTTTTTTTTTTTTTTACCGCCAGCCGTCCATGGGTTGTGACCAGGCCAGGAGATATTTGAATAGGGGCACCCTGGAGGAGCAGGACATAAGGGGACACTAAGGTGCTCTACAGGAAGATGTAAGGGGGCACTCTGGAGCAGGCCCAGACTGGCCATAGGGCACACCAAGCTTTTGACACAGGATCAATGGGCGACCTCCGAATGAATGGGTGGCCACAGAGAGGCTGGATGAGCGGCGTGGTCTCAAGGGGCAGCTCAGCTTTAGGCCCCTCAAGGACAGGTGGCCTTCATACCTTATGAATCTGCCAGGCCACCTATCCTTGAGTGGCCTAAAGCTGCGCTGCCCCTTGAGACCGCGCCGCTCACCCGGCCTCTCCGCGGTTGCCCATTAATCCCATGGCTGCCCATTAAGTGTACAGCCGGCTGGGCCCGGGGGGCAAAAATTAGAGATCCGCTGACCCGTGACGGGGAGGAGCTGGAGGAGTGCTCCCCTGCTTGAGCTGTCACTCACAGCCTGTGAGGAGTCCCCATCTCCTGATCTTAAAACGTGTTTCACTGTGATACATACTGCCACTGACACGTGGAGAGAGCCAAGGAGAAAGTACCAGTGATGATATTGTATATCCACCAATGTAAGAACTTGTCAGTAGGGTGGGAGCACTGGGGATGGAGGGGACCAGGAATGATGACGTTATTATATGATGAAACGCATAAGGCAGGACCCTACGCATGACGCAAGCATGCTAAATACTGCGGTCTTTTCGATTGTTTACTCAAAGCGCTTATTGTCTGAATACAAGTGAGTGTGTCATTTTATTAACCACTTCCCGACGGGCGCACGACTATGTACGTCGGCAGAATGGCACGGACAGGCAAAAGGGCGTACAGGTACGTCCCTTTAAGATTGCCGCTGTGCCATTGCGTGCACGCCGCCGGGGGGATACCTGCGATTGTCTCACGGGAAGGCTGAACGGGGAGATGCGGAAGTAAACAGCATCTCCCCGTTCTGCCTAGCAACTAGTGACACTGATCTCTGCTCCCTGTGATTGGAGCAGATAACAGTGTTCACTAAAACACAGCCACGCCCCCCACAGTTAGTAACACGCCCCTAGGAACACTTAACCCCTACACTGCCACCCCCTGGTTAACCCCTTCACTGCCAGTGTCATTTACACAGGAATCAGTGCATTTAAATAGCATATTGATTGCTGTATAAATGACAATGGTCCAAAAAATGTGTCAAAAATGTCCGATGTGTCCGCCATAATGTCGCAGTCACAATAAAAAACGTTGATCGCCGACATTACTAGTAAAAAAAAAAAAAAGATTAATAAGAATGCTATAAAACTATCCCCTATTTTGTAACCGCTATAACTTTTGCGCAAACTAATCAATAATCGCTTATTGCTATTTTTTTTACCAAAAAATATGTAGAAGAATACGTATCGGCCAAAACTGATATATTTTTGGGGGATATTTATTATAGCAAAAAGTAAAAAATAATGCGTTTTTTTCAAAATTGTCGCTCTTTTTTTGTTTATAGCGCAAAAAAATAGAAACCACAGGGGGATCAAATACCACCAAAAAAAAGCTCTATTTGTGAGAAAAAAGTGGTCTGGTCTTAAGCCAGCAAAATGGTCCGGTCAGAAAGTGGTTAAAAGTAACTATTGATTTTAAGGTTGAATATTTTTTTATTAATAATATATGCACATACAGCTCAATAAATTCTGTCTATACAACATAGTAAACATAACATAAACAGTAAGCATATGATAAGGGGGTAGGGGGGGAACTTGGGGGATTCGGAGGGGGTAGATGGTGCTGGTATCATAGGCAGGAATAGATTATAGGTTGCACCCGCGGGGGTGTATATACAGCTTAGTGCTGCGCTATTCTACCTGGTTTTCTATGGGTAAGGTTTGTCTAGCAGTGAGCTTGGTTGTCCCCGCGCGGTGTCATCTATCAGTGGACACCGCCCGGGGCCTGTGCATTGTAACATTTCAAACCTTTCTGGTGAGTATTCTTCATGGTGGTGGAAGAGAGTGTTTGATAACTGAGGGGGGGATAAGTGGGGTAAGGGGGGGGGGGGGGGGGGGGGGGGGGTAAGGGGGTAGGTTAAGTCCTCTTTCTGCTTGGTGAGCAAGTTTGGGATAGCTTATAGGTATAGCTTGTAGCTAGTATTAATTTCAGTCCTATACCGTGTTTGATAGCCCCACTATAGTGGAGTGGTGGCGCCATATTGACCATAAGTTGTTGAATTGATCATATCTGTCATCTGTTTTTGCTTGCATTTCTTCCATTAACATGGTATCATTAAGTATGTTCACCCATCCTGATAGAGGGGGAGTAATGTCTTTCTTCCAGTGTAGGGTTATATTGTGTCTCGCCGCTGAGAGGATAAATCTTAATAGGCAATGCTTTTGCGATTTGATGGACCCAGGGATGATAGATAGGAGAGCAACCATGGGGGAAGGGGCTAGCGTGGTTTGATACATGTCATTGTAAATCTTAAATATGTTGTCCCAGAAGGGGCGTACCTTAATGCAGTCCCACCAAACGTGGATGTAAGATCCCTGTCCTCCGTGACATCTCCAGCAAGCGTCTGTGGTGTCGGGGAACATCCTGTGCACCGAGAATGGGACTCTGTACCACCTTGAAAGTAATTTAAAGTTCTTTTCCTGTGTGAACCCTGATCTGGATGCTTGGTGTGTGTGAATAAAAGATGTACTCCACTGGGAGGGGGTTATATCTACCCCTAGATCACGGGCCCATCTGTGGGTGTATGCGGGAAGGGTTTCACATTGGTGGGTCTGTATGTTTTTATATATGAGAGATACGGTGTGTCTGGGGGTCTGAGAGAGATTACACATAGTTTCAAAATCGGTAAGTTGTCTGTGGACTTGGCCTGAGAGGTGTAGAGATCTGCTGAGGTGGTTCAGGGAAAGAGTTGACAACCAGTCCGCTGCAATGTCAGTCGGTGAGTCCGACGAGGGTCGGAAGTGACCTGTGGAGGGGTGAACAAATTGATTGGCTGTTGGCCATTGTTTTCGGTGGTATGTCCCTAGGTTTTCCCTGAGTAGGGAGGTGGAGAGGTCTGCGTTGTCAAACAAGGGGGCAAGAGGGCCTGGATCCGTGGTAAGTGCCAGTTTGCAGGCTTTGTCGTACCATAGGGTTAGTGCTGCGGTTGTCAATGGGGATAGCCCTGGGAGCGAGCGAAATTTGGCATTGTAGCCCCATAGTAAGGCTCTTAGGTCAGTTTGCGCCATGTCTTGTTCGACAGAGATCGAGGGTTTGAGCAAGGGTCTTGGGAACCATTCAAGGAGTCTGGAGAAAAGTGCGGCGTTGTGGTATGTTTGAAAGTCCGGCAGTCCTATGCCTCCCCTGTCCTTAGGGGCGCATAGCACTTTGTGTTTAAGTCTGGGTGGGTGGTGTTGCCATATGAATTTGGTCATTAAAGTGCGGAGGGAGAGAAAGAATGCTTTTGGGAGAAGGATTGGTAATGTCTGGAATAGATATAATGCTTTAGGTAAGATATCCATTTTTATTACGTTCATTCTCCCCCACCATGTTAGTTTGAGGTTATGCCAGGATTCCAATGAGCGTCTGATCGTAGTCAGGAGCGGGCTGTAGTTCAGGGGGTATATGTCTTGTGTGTCGGCAGGGATCTCTGTGCCCAGGTATTTAACTGATTTTGTCTGCCAGCGGAAGGGGAATTGTAGTTTGAGGGTCTCTAGCTCTGGGGGTGTTAGAGATATGTTCAGGGCCTCTGTTTTAGTAATGTTCAGTTTAAAGTTGCTGTGTGTTCCGAATCTATCTAGTTCGGCTAGGATGTTTGGTATAGTGAGTCGGGGTTGGGTGACGTACAGTAGTAGGTCATCAGCGTATAGTGACAATTTGCGTGCGGCGGATGGGGTAGGGATCCCGTGTATGTTTTCGTTTTTACGAATGGCTTGCGCCAGGTGTTCTACTGTAATGGCGAATAATAGTGGCGATAGGGGGCAACCCTGTCGTGTGCCATTAGTGATGCTAAATGCTTCCGATGTTTCTCCATTAGCTAATACTTTTGCTGATGGGCGTGAGTACAAGGACATAATTTTGGAGATCATGCGCGGTCCTATGCCTATCTGTTGTAATGACGCGTGTAGGAATGGCCAGCTGACTCTATCAAACGCTTTTTCGGCGTCACACGCCAGTAAGCAGGTTGGGATATGTTGTGATTTTGCATGTGTTATGAGATGAAGTGTTTTAGTTGTGTTGTCCCTGGCTTCGCGTCCAGGTATGAAACCAACTTGATCACTATGGATCAGTTCGGGCAGTAAGGGGGCTAGGCGAGTGGCTAAAATTTTGGAGTATAGTTTTAAATCAATGTTCAATAGGGAGATGGGACGGTAGTTGCTGCATAGAGAGGGGTCCTTTCCTGGTTTGGGGATCACTACTATTTGAGCTTGTAGAAGTTGAAGGGAGAGGGGATGAGTGTCATCTACTTCGTCGAAGGCTTTCGTCAAGATTGGGGCTAGTTGTTGGGCGAATTTCTTGTAAAATAGGGGGGTATACCCATCAGGGCCTGGGCTCTTACCATTCTTGAGGCCTTTGATTGCTGCAACGAATTCAGTTGTGGTTATAGGTAATTCTAAAGCTTCAACATCTGGTTGTGGTATCATTGGGAGGGCTGTCTCCTGGATGTACTGCTGTAGGTCTAAGGTGGTAGTGGGGGAGGAGTCAGAGGGAGATGGGAGGTTGTAGAGGGTGGAATAGTATTGTCTGAATTCCGAAATGATTTCAGAGTTTTTTGATTTTTTCTGTTGTGATGGGGATATAATATGGGTTATGTTCTGCCTCTTTTGTCTTGGGTGTAATACCCGTGCAAGGTGTTTCCCGCATTTGTTCGCCTGGGCATAATGGATGTGGCGGCCTTTGGTGAAGGCGATTAGTGCTCTGTCTGAGAAGATCTGTAGTAGGTCTCTACGGGCGTTGGATAGTTCGGTCAGGGTCTTTGTGTCTAACGTGTGTTTGTGTTGAGCTTCAAGAGAGGCTATCTGGGAGAAAAGGCGTTTGATATCAGTGGTGCGTGCTTTTTTCAGTCTGGATCCGTGCTTTATGAGGACCCCCCGTAAAACACACTTAAGGGTTTCCCATTTATTCAGGTTAGAGGTCTCGTCCTGTATGTGCGTTTGTAAGAAGTCGGTAATTGTTTTAGACACGTCGGCAAAGCATACCGTGTCGTGGAGTAAGTTGTCGTTGAGTCTCCATGAGGAACGGCGGTTGGTGTACGGCAGTTTCCCTAGTGTCATATGTACTGGGGCATGGTCCGACCATAGTTTCAGGCCAATCTCACAGGTGGGGTCGAAGTCAAGAAGTGTTTGTGTTAGAAAGAAGTAGTCAATTCTGCTGTATGATTTGTGGGCTGGGGAGTAGTATGTGTAATCTCTCTCAGTAGGGTGGGTAAACCGCCAGAGATCTACCAGTGATATACCTCTGAGGGTGGTGCGCATGGTGTTTAGCGCAGATGGTGGTATGTGTGACTTACCAGTGGACGAGTCCATTCTCGGTACCAGTGGAGCGTTCAGGTCACCTGCTAGTATCAAGTTAGTTGTCCCGAATTTTTGTAGGCGGGTGGTCACGGAAGACAGGAATCCTTGTTGGTTCTGGTTAGGAAGGTAGACATTAGCTAGAGTTAGTACCGTTTGCGAGTATTGCAGTTTCATAAATATATATCTACCGTTTGGATCAATACATGTATCTAGGATTGTTGGGGTGAAGGTGCTGTGGAATGCTATTGATACCCCTTTCGTTTTAGCTAAGGGGTTGGTGCTATGGAACCATGTGGTAAAGTGCTTATCTGGGAGTGTTGGTATTTTGTTGGATTTAAAGTGGGTTTCCTGGAGCAGTAATATGTGAGATTTGGCTTTATGAAAGTGGTGAAGAATCTGTCTACGTTTTTCGGGGGTGTTGAGTCCTCTACAGTTGAGAGAGGATATCTTGATGCCTAGGGGGGCTGCCATGATGTCGGTAGTACAGGTATACTAGTGTGTGTTTTTTATGTTCTGGTTTGCTCGAGGCAAGAACACTCGGTTCCTGCTGAGCTGTGTTAGAGGATAGTGTGGGGGATGAGATATGGGGTATCAGGTGGTAGCTGAAGGTAGAAAGGGGAGAGGGGGAAAGAGGTAGTAAAAAATACCCAGGGGAGGGGGGGGGGGATGGTAAGAGGGGGGAGGGAAGGTATAGGGAAGGTATAGGTATTGACACAGGGAGCTAGTGTTTCTACGCTAGGTGATGGTGTCAAAAAAGACACTGTTGTCACCGATGTCGTGTGTCCTGCGTCTAAATGTCTATTCAGCTAGTGAATCTTTAAGTACTGTAAACTTATAGGGAGGTAGCTCCCTCTAGTGTCCGAAGTGTATAAGAAACCTCAGACACTACTTAGTAAACCTAGTGGAAAAATATTCCACCACAGAGGCAATTAAGTCTCTGTAAACCCTAACGTGGGGAACGTGTTTGGTCTGTGAACAGGAGCTCCGCTCCAACCTGAAACAAAAATTGTCTAAGTGCATAAAATCAAGGCACACAGCATTAAAGTGCATAACATTCAAACTTCATTATTAACCGCAAAATTCCCTGATGACAGGGGGGTCTTCGGCTGCCTCCCATAGCCTTTCCAGAGAGCATGTCTTCCTCCTATAAGTAGTTAGACATGAGCTTTAGGCAATTAGGTAGGGGGTATTAGATCTGAGGGATTTCTTCAACAGCCATGGGGAGCAGCCGAGATCAAAATAAACACTCTAAAAGAGTCAGAGGAATATCTAATGGAGAAAATCTAAGTAAGCTCCGTTAGAGTCAGTGCAATTGCTGGATGCTAGCCAGCTTTTCTTATGCAGTTCCAAAGAACTTATGCAGGGGAGCCACCGGCCGGTGGTAGTAAAGGTGATCATCCTGGGGGAGAGGTGGTAGTATTGGGACGGGCTCTTTTCTTTTTAAGTTGTCCTTCCCATCCTGGTTTCCTGGGGAGGCCCGGGGTCGCGGGGTGCAGCGGCCAATCTGGGATTTTGATTTGGGGCAATTCAAAAGTGCTCAGAAAATTGGGTAAGTCTCCTAGGGTGCGGAAGGTTGCTGATTTGCCGTTTTGGGAAGCAAAGAGGTGAAAGGGAAATCCCCATCTGTATTTGATTTGCTGCGCGTGCAGGGCGTCCGTTACTGGCTTCAGGGCTTTCCGCATGGTCAGCGTTTGCTTTGATAGGTCAGTCAAGAGCATTACTGGGGTGCCGTCAAACATAATGGATTCCTGGTTGCGTGCTGCTTGCATTATCTCATTTTTGACGTTGAAAAAGTGTATGCGACATATTATGTCTCTGGGGTACGCTGGGTTGGGGTTGCGAGGTCCCAGGGATCTGTGGATCCTGTCAATTTCCAGGGGATCATCTACGGGTTTGTTCAGCAGGGTGTTGAACATGGTAATGGCCGCCGCGGGCAGATCTTTATTGTCTAGCGACTCTGGAACTCCGCGTATGCGAATGTTGTTGCGGCGACTTCTGTTCTCTTGGTCGTCTAAACCGTAAAACAATTGTTGTATCTGGATTGTGTGTTGCTGCAAAATGTCATCATGCTCTGTAATTCTGGATACATTCTCCTCCACCGCTATCTCAACCTCCTCAAAACGTTGGCCAATATCGTGGCGTAGTTCTGTAATCTCCCTCTTATAGGACCTCTCTAGTCTGCTTATGTAGGCTTCAATGTCGCCTTTGGTAGGGAGAGCTTTGATGTAGCTTTCCATGTCCCACTGGGTCTTCTGGTTATATGTGTCTGGTGAGGGGCTTCTCGAGTGGGGTGATGCTCTGTGAGCAGATTGGCTTGAGCCCGGGGATCGGGGTGAGGAGGGAGATAGTGGTGGATGTGAGGCCTGTGAGGCCTGTACCTTGGATGCAGCGTGGGCTGCCTGTGCTGCCGCCGCGCGGGTCGCCGCCATCTTGGAAGTCGGTGGGGCCTTGGTATTCGTTCCCTTCAGCGGGAAATAGTCGCCGATTTCGGCCGTTTTTTGCGGGCCCGCTGTGCGGGGAGTGCTGCATCCACCTCTCCTGCTCATGGGGAGGTTTTCTGGTGCTGTTTGCGGCTGTGCTGTGTGCCGTTCGTGGACGCTGGAGCGGGAGCTGAGCTCTCACACGTCTGTCCTCTCCATGCGCCAAGCCACGCCCCCCGACTGGGACTAGAGAAGGAAGTCAATCTCACCGCTTTCATCGGCGAGATTGACACGCAGCGTGTCCACCGCATTACAGTCGGAGAGAGCGTCGTGCCAACATCGGAAGAAGAGAAGAAGGAGGAAGAAGAAGAAGACGGCAACGACAAACCAGAAGACCGGGCCAACACTAGTAAAAGAGCTGGAAGAAGATAGCGGAGGAGCCCGGCAGAAGAACCGGAGAGCAGGAGAAGAGGCCGGAAAGCGCTGAGAAGTAGGAAGAGACCCCCGAAGTCGGAAGAAGACCCCCGGAGCTGCCTAATAAACTACTTTAAAAACCTGTCTAGTGTGTTTTTTTATTTACTTTTTTTTCCCTAGGTGAATGGGTAGGGGTACCATGTATCCCATACTCATTCACATAGGGTGGGGGGCCGGAATCTGGGGGCCCCCTTATTAAAGGGGGCTCCTGGATTCCGATAAGCCCCCCGCCCACAGACCCCGACAATTAACAGCGAGAGTTGTTGGGAAGAGGCCCTTGTCCTCATCAACATGGGGACAAGGTGCCCCCCATGTTGAGGGCATGCGGCCTGGTACGGCTCAGAGGGGGGGGGGGGCGCTCGCTCGTCCCGCCCCTTTCCTGACCGGCCGGGCTGTGTGCTCGAATAAGGGTCTGGTATGGACCTTGGGGGGACCCCCACGCCGTTTTTTCGACGTAGGGGGTTACCCTCAAAATCCATACCAGGCGACGGGGCTTGCAAGGTGTCAATCTCGCCGATGAAAGCGGCGAGATTGACTTCCTTCTCTAGTTCCATTGTACCTGGAGTCACGTTCAAAATTAACAGACTTTAGTCCATGTGTGGGCAAGTCCGTTCATTTGGAAAGTCCATAGGACCTCCGCCGAAAGTCCGTCGGGCCTAGTCTGCCAGAAAGTCAGTTTGTGTGTGCTCGTGTGTGCGCAATTACGCTCGTTCAGAAAGTCCGGCGGACCTCCACTGCAAAGTCCGTCGGATTGTCCGCCGGACCAAGTCTGCTGGAAAGTCAGATCGTGTGTACGCGGCATAACAGTGTAAATTTGCTGTCACCTCAAAATAACTCAAACACACAGCCATTAATGTCTAAACCGCTGGCAACAAAAGTGAGTACACCCCTAAGTGAAAATGTCCAAATTGGGCCCAAAAAGTGTCAATATTTTGTGTGGCCACCATTATTTTCCAGCACTGCCTTAACCCTCTTGGGCATGGAGTTCACCAGAGCTTCACAGGTTGCCACTGGAGTCCTCTTCCACTCCTCCATGATGACATCACGGAGCTGGTGGATGTTAGAGACCTTGCACTCCTCCACCTTCCGTTTGAGGATGCCCCACAGATGCTCAATAGGGTTTAGGTCTGGAGACATGCTTGGCCAGTCCATCACCTTTGCCCTCAGCTTCTTTAACAAGGCAGGGGTCGTCTTGGAGGTGTGTTTGGGGTTGTTATCATGTTGGAATACTGCCCTGCGGCCCAGTCTCCAAAGGGAAGGGATTATGCTCTGCTTCAGTATGTCACAGTACATGTTGGCATTCATAGTTCCCTCAATGAACTGTAGCTCCCCAGTGCCGGCAGCACTCATGCAGCCCCAGACCATGACACTCCCACCACCATGCTTGACTGTAGGCAAGACACACTTGTCTTTGTACTCCTCACCTGGTTGCCGCCACACACGCTTGACACCATCTGAACCAAATAAGTTTATCTTGGTCTCATCAGACCACAGGACATGGTTCCAGTAATCTATGTCCTTAGTCTGCTTGAATTCAGCAAACTGTTTGCCGGCTTACTTGTGCATCATCTTTAGAAGAGGCTTCCTTTTGGGAGGACAGCCATGCAGACCAATTTGATGCAGTGTGCAGCATATGGTCTGAGCACTGACAGGCTGACCCCCCACCTCTTCAATCTCTGCAGCAATGCTGGCAGCTCTCATACATCTATTTCCCAAAGACAACCTCTGGATATGACGCTGAACAGATTTCTTTGGTCGACAATGGTGAGTCCTGTTCTGAGGGGAACCTGTCCTGTTAAACCATTGTATGGTCTTGACCACCGTGCTGCAGCTCAGTTTCAGGGTCTTGGCAATCTTCTTATAGCCTAGGCCATCTTTATGTAGAGCAATAATTCTTTTTTTCAGATCCTCAGTGAGTTCTTTGCCATGTTGAACTTCCAGTGACCAGTATGAGAGAGTGAGAGCAATAACACCAAATTTAACACTCCTGCTCCCCATTCACACCTGAGACCTTGTAACCAGTGTTGGTCATCTTACTTTAAAAAGGTAATTAGTTAAGTTACAAATTACTTCTCCCAAAAAAGTAATTGCGTTAGTAACTCAGTTACTACATTGGAAAAGTAATTAGTTACTCAGAAAAGTAGCTGTGACTTTTTTTTTATATACTTAGGGGCGGGTCTAGTATTACTGTAAGCAAGGGGCGCGTTTCCCCCTGCACGTCTATTTCCCCTCTGTACCCCACTACACGTCTGTCCCCCCCCCACACACATATATCTGTTCCCCCTCTGTACCCCACTACACATCTTTCCCCCCACACACACACATATATCTGTTCCCCCTCTGTACATCTGTCCCCCCAAACTCACGGATCGGATCGTTCCTCAGATCAGAGTCACGGATCGGATCATTTTTCTGATCAGCAAATAATAATTGAATTTGCAAAAACCTGTGAAAATTCCACCACCATATAGCCCCCACTGTAATATCCACAATCTCCCCCACTGTAATATCCACGTCATCTCCCCCACTGTAATATTGGCTGGGTACGGCTGAGCATGGCTGGGTACGGCTGGGTATCGCAGAGTATGGCTGGGTATTACCGAGTATTGCAGAGTATGGCTGGGTATTGCAGAGTATTGTAGAGTATGGCTGGGTATTACCGAGTATTGCAGAGTATTGCAGAGTATGGCTGGGTATTACCGAGTATTGCAGAGTATGGCCGGGTATTACCGAGTATTGCAGAGTATTACCGAGTATGGCAGAGTATTGGCAGGGTATTGCAGAGTATTGGCAGGGTGTTGCAGAGTATTGCAGAGTATTGGCAGGGTATTGGCAGGGTATTGCAGAGCATTGCAGAGTATTGGCTGGGTATTGCAGAGTATTGGTAGGGTATTACAGTGCTGCCATCCGATCTCTCCCCTCCACTGTACAGATCTGCACACAGAGGGGAGAGAGGAACCGGCGTCATCTTGACGCCGGTTTGTTTACAAGTGATCGCTCCGTCATTTGACGGAGCAATCACATTGTAAACGGCCGACGGGTGCACCAAGTTGGCCGCCGCTCCGGAGCTAGGCTGAAGCCACGGCCGACGGGTGCACCAAGATGGCCGCCGCTCCGAAGCTAGGCCGAAGCCGCAGTCTTTCCTAAGGCCGCGGACAGCTCTGCGGATCGCGGCGGGTAATTGCGGTAACGCCGCCCAAGTAATGGGAACGGCGTTACCGCGAGGGGAAGAGTAATCAGTTAGATTACTCGTTACCCTCTAAAGTAACGGTGTTAAGTATTGCTGTTTACTTTAATTCCGTTAGTTACATCACTGCTTGTAACACTAACGAGTCACATGACATCAGGGAGGGAAAATGGCTAATTGGGCACAATTTGGACATTTTTACTTAGGGGTGTACTCACTTTTGTTGCCAGCGGTTTAGAAATGAATGGCTGTGTGTTGAGTTATTTTGAGGGGCCAGCACATTTACACTGTTATACAAGCTGTACACTCATTACTTTACATTGTAGCAAAGTGTCATTTCTTCAGTGTTGTCACATGAAAAGATATAATAAAATGTTTACAAAAATGTGAGGGGTGTACTTCCTTTTGTGAGATACCATATATCTATGTTAACAACAGTGCCTTTTAAAAATATTCATACCCCTCGAAATGTTTCACATTTTGTCATGTTACAACCAAAAACATAAATGTATTTTATTGGTATTTTATGTGATAGACCAACAAAGTGGCACATAATTGTGAAGTAGAAGGTAAATGATAAATGATTTTCAATTTTATTTGCAAATAAATGTCTGAAAAGCATGGTGTGCATTTGCATTCAGCCCCCTTTACTCTGATACCCCTAACTAAAATCTAATGGAACCAATTGCCTTCAGAAGTCACCTAATTAGTAAATAGAGTCCACCTGTGTGCAATTTTATCTCAGTGTAAATAAATACAGCTGTTCTGTGAAGCCCTCAGAGGTTTGTTAGAGAACCTTAGTGAACAAACAGCATCATGAGAGCCAAGGAACACACCAGACAGGTCAGGAATAAAGTTGTGGAGAAGTTTAGAGCAGGGTTAGGGTATAATAAAATATCCCAAGCTTTGAACATCTCACGGAGCATTATTCAATCCATCATCTGAAAATGGAAAGAGTATGGCACAACTGCATACCTACCAAGACATGGCCGTCCACCTAAACTGAAAGGCCGGGCATAGAGAGCATTAATCAGCGAAGCAGCCAAGAGGTAGCTCTGGAGGAGCTGCAGAGATCCACAGCTCAGGTGGGAGAATCTGTCCACAGGACAACTATTAGTCGTGCACCCCACAAATCTGACCTTTATGGAAGAGTGGCAAGAAGAAAGCCATTGTTGAAAGAAAGCAATAAGAAGTCCCATTTGCATTTTACAAGAAGCCATGTGGGGAACACAGCAAACATGTGGCCTAAAAGCAAAACGCTATGTGTGGCAGAAAACTAACACTGCACATGATCATGAACACCGTGAAACATGGTGGTGGCAGCATCATGTTGTGGATGGAGCCAAATACAGGGCAATCTTAAAAGAAAACCTGTTACAGCCTGCAAAAGACTTGAGACTGGGGCAGAGGTTCACCTTCCAGCAGGTCAACAACCCTAAACATACAGCCAGAGCTACAATAGAATGGTTTAGATCAAAGCATATTCATGTGTTAGAAAGGCCTAGTGAAAGTTCAGACCTAAATCCAATTGAGAATCTGTGTCAAGACTTGAAAATTGCTGTTCAGACGCTCTCCATCCAATCTGACAGAGCTTGAGCTATTTTGCAAAGAAGAATGGGCAAACATTTCACTACGAAGGTTAGGAAGGGGCGTATCTTGGAGATGTTGCAGAGGTTGAGTCGGCAAGCTTTGGACAGTGATTGGATGTGGGGCCAAAAGGAAAGTTCAGAGTCCAGAATTACATCTTGGCATGGGGGGACGGGTTGATAGTTGAGCCATTGATTTTGACAGAGAAATAAGAGGAAGTGGCACTTGGGGGAGGAAATATCAATGGTTCCAAATTAATAACTACTGTAGTAGGGAAACAACACAAAAATATACATTCAGCATCTTTCCAAATAACTGTTCTGTTTATTTGGCGCAGTTGAAGTTTTTTTATACACATGCTTATGTAGGTATCACATTTATATTACAATTATTATTTTATGATAATAAGGTGCGTAACATAGGCAGGTTAATTTCTTATCAGGACTCGAAAGAATGCAAACACGTAATCAAAACATTATTAGTTCCGTGTGCATAATGAGTGCAGTGTGCAATACATAAGCAAAACATACAATACAGAATACAGTTATCTACAGAATTTATAATTTCTTTCACAATCTCTACCCTTATGTTTAGGTGGAGGCAGTGGCGGCTGGTGCTCAATTTTTTTGACCGGCCGATCGACCCGCACTACTTACCCCATCCAGGTCGCGGGTGGCTTCGGCGACTTCCCCACTGCTTCTCCTCCTCGACGGCTTCCCGTGCCGCTTCGGTGGCTTCCCCACTGCTTCTCCTACCGGCCAATCCGGTGACCGGTCGCTTCTCCTCCCGGCCAACCGAGTCTTAAGACCCGCTTCCTGATTGGCCAGGAGGAGAAGCAGGAAGGCAATAGTGAATATTCATTTTCTATTGTCACACAGTGGGTGGGCTCGGGACACAGTGCTCTGCGCTCCAAGCTCACCCATTTTTAAGTCAATTAGAGCCTTAGGCTCTGATCATGCACTTAGAAAAAAAAAAAACATAGAAATCCATGCATCCGGCGCCCTGCATGGAGATTAGGGCCGGGCGCATGGATATTAGGGGGGCGGCGTCCCTTATGAGTGTAAACAACTGCGCAAACCAAAAAAGGGGGGGGAAGCTAAAATTAATCCGCTAATCAACAATAGCAACGACTGCCGCAGCCACCATCAAGGTGTTCACACACCAGCAATCAGTGAGAATAAATATATAAATAAATATATAAATAATGGGGCGCTAGCATAAAAATGGTATGTATAAAAAAGACTAATTAAAAATGTAACAAGAGTGCATTAAAATTACTGATCGGATAAAAAATGTGGCGCTATTAAAAGTCCACCACTCCAAGGGGAATCGTTCAACAAGGGTGGCTCCAGACACAGCATCCAAAGAAATTAATGAAATAAATCAAGGCGTATAGCATCAAACACTGAGTAGAGCTATATAAACAGCATCAAACGAATAGATCAAACAATGTAAAAATGTAGAATCCACATCCCATGTGTCAAAATAAATGGATAAAAATAGTGCAATAAAACTATAAGTGGCAATAAATATTCAAGTGAAAAATAAATAATATAAAAATAGCAAATAACGTGTAAATTGGAATAAAAATACTAGTGCAAAAAGGCAATCCGTGAATAAATAAACCTGTGCATTTAAAAACAAAAGGCACAAATAAACCTGTGTTCAATAAATAAATAAATAAATTGCCGTGAGTCCAAGATAAAGGTTTTTAAAATTGAAAACAAGTCCTGTGCAATCAAATAGGTATTCCCATATATAGTGCACAATTCATAAGTAATCTCCAGGTGAAGTGGTGGGTTTTGTATTCATAATAGTCTTTAAGAGATAAACGTGTTGCTCCTTTTCATGCAGATGTCCTAGGCTGTTTCCCCCAACCCCTTACCTTATAGGTAAGGAAAATCAACCTTAATGGGCTTGGGCATCCACCTCCTCCGGATCTGATCCTCTGGCTGCGTCCCTGCCAGCTCCTCTCAGGTGGACATGTAAGCAAACAGATTGAAGCGCTCCATTGTGTAGTATTCCAAAAAATGTATTATAACTTACAGTGTATGCAGAGTTAATGCAGCGGTGGATAAAAACAGTGTGGGCTCCCGGCCGAGATCCCACACAACTGAACGTCACCAGGCTCTCCTCTCCTATAAGGTAAGGGGTTGGGGGAAACAGCTTGCCTCACGGATTGCCTTTTTGCACTAGTATTTTTATTCCAATTTACACGTTATTTGCTATTTTTATATTATTTATTTTTCACTTGAATATTTATTGCCACTTATAGTTTTATTGCACAATTTTTATCCATTTATTTTGACACATGGGATGTGGATTCTACATTTTTACATTGTTTGATCTATTCGTTTGATGCTGTTTATATAGCTCTACTCAGTGTTTGATGCTATACGCCTTGATTTATTTCATTAATTTCTTTGGATGCTGTGTCTGGAGCCAACCATGTTGGACGATTCCCCTTGGAGTGGTGGACTTTTAATAGCGCCACATTTTTTATCCGATCAGTAATTTTAATGCACTCTTGTTACATTTTTAATTAGTCTTTTTTATACATACCATTTTTATGCTAGCGCCCCATTATTTATATATTTATTTATATATTTATTGTCCCTTATGAGTGGCCGCCACTGGATGGAGGTAGTATTGGCCTAGGAGGCAAACTCCACTGGGAAGAATCTAATAGCTAAGAGGAGTTATATCATTACAAAATTACCTTTTATTGTGACTAAAACTTACATAAAAACAAAAGATTCATAAAAAATATTTACAGAGTAACTGGCTTTACACTCCTGTGGCCAGAATGCCTTGTAACTTAATTGTGGACATGCTAACCTATCAGCAAATCTACATAAAATGGACGACATATAAAAGACAATATGATTTCAACATGGCTGAACTACTTTTCAAATCACATATATGTTTATCCCTTACAGTTAATGCATTTGAATAAATAGTATCCCAGACTGTGATTCCTAGAAGAAAACAAATCAAACACAGATATACTTTAATGTCTTCATTCATTTTTTGCAATGTTTGGTGTGGATCGAGGTGAATTTTCCTTCAAGTTTTGTAAACTGTAAAAGAAATAGATGTTATATTGTGTCTCCAAACATTTCTTTATATATAAATGTCTCTTAACAATCAGACTCCATATTTATACAGCATTTTACGGTCCTGACTCTGTAGCAGAGCTTCCCAATTTGTAGTTTATGTAACCCCAACAGTCCTTTTCACATTTCTGAAGGGATAACAAAAGTACCTTAGCTAATTTACAGTATAGATCAAAACTCTAGAACTGTAAATATGTGGATACATACAGCTTAACATGTTAATTTTGTATTTGCAGCTTGGCCTGAAACGGTTTTACAGTGTTGGAATTCTTGGCTTTAATGCTCCAGAATGGTTTATTTCCGCTGTAGGAACAGTGTTTGCTGGGTAAGTATAAGGTTGAAAAAATAATACATGTGCAGTCTAAGTATATTACAACAACAAAAGTAATTGGAACTAACTTGTACAAAGTATAGAAATGATTATGCATGTAAAACTGTAAATAGTGACATCTATAGGCCAGAGGTATGCATACCCCATATTCCCCTTAGGCTCAGTTCATACTGGGGCGGCTTCAAAGTCACCCGAATGTAATTTAATGTAATAGAAGTCAATGCAAGCTGCCCCGAAGTCGCCCCCAAGTAGTGTAGGAACCTTTTTCTAAGTTGAAGCGGCTTGAGTCGCTCCGATTAGAATGGTTCCATTGCACTGAATAGAGCGTGACTTGTCAGGCGGCTAAGTGGCCTGACAGGTCACCCCAGTGTGAACCGAGCCTTATAGTGCAAAAAAGTCAATATTTAAAAATCCAGACAATAACAGTGTAAACAAATATATCACAAAACACTACTATGCATATTAATTACATCACATAATCGAATGTCCACATCGGAGGTCTTCTGATTCTTTGAATATGTCTAGGCAGTTCAGTGTCCAGTTTAGTCGTAAACACTAGGAAAAAGAAAATGTTCCTCATCAAATGAAACTTCTAAAAAGTCCCACCTAACAGGCACAAGGTGCCTGGCATTCCATATGTGTCAATCAGACAATAAATACGTGGTCCTTGCTGACTCTTAGGTTTGAAAAAGGAGATTTTTCCTGTTTTACTAAGTCTAGTTTCTTAACTCTAACTAGAGATCTAGTTTCAGATTAGTATACATTGTACGTTCTACTTTTATCTTGTTGATTTTTAAGGCCCGGTTCACATAGGGGCGACTTGTCTGGTGACTTAGCCGCCTGACAAGTCGCATTCCATTCTGTACTATGGAACCGTTCTAATAGGAGCGACTCAAGTCGCTCCGACTTAGAAAAAGGTTCCTTTACTACTTGGGGACGACTTCAGGGCAACTTGCATTGACTTCTATACAAAAGTCATTTTGCAAGCCACCGCTGAAGTCGTGTGCAGGTCGCCTTACAGAGTCGCGCTGCAAGTCGTGCTGCCCCTGTGTGAACCGGCTCTTACAGTCTTAGCAATTGATGAGTTCAAGGTCACCAAACTTTGTGAAAGCTGTATGTCTGCAACATGCAATCAGTGCGCATTTGTTTGCCATGTAGTAGTTCAGCTAGTTAGTTTGGCCCTTTGATTTGTAGAATTTCCCGCAATTGTTCTTGTACTGGACATGCAAGACAAGTTTATTTGAACTCAGATGTCTTAACTGCATCTACAGTATATCAGTAAATGCAACAACTTTATCTTCTTCATCATGTGTACTTGGAGCTGCAGGTAAGGGTAATGCCGCGTACACACGTTCGGACTTTGTCCACCGGACCTAGTCCGGCGGATTGTCCGCCGGACTTTCCGAGGGGGGACTTGCCCACACACGCCCGGACTTCCGAGCGTGTGACTTGCCCACACACACCCGGACTTCTCCGGCGGACAATCCGCGGGGAAAAAGTCTGCGGGACTTTTGAAAATGAACGGACTTGCCCACACACGGAGCAGTCTGTTCATTTAGAACGTAACTGCAGGTAGACGGGGCTAGCGAAGGCAGTGAATGCCGCCGCGCTAGCCCCGTCACCTGGCATGGATTTAAAGGGAATCCCCCAAATCCATCTCAGACCCTTATCCGAGCACGCAGCCCGGCAGGCCAGGAAAGGGGTGGGGACGAGCGAGCGCCCCCCCTCCTGAGCCATACCAGGCCGCGTGCCCTCAACATGGGGGGTGCCCTGGGGAAAAGGGGGGCCGTGCGGCCCCCCCACCCCAAAGCACTTTGTCCCCATGTTGATGAGAACAAGGGCCTCTTCCCGACAGCCCTGGCCGCTGGTTGTCGGGGTCTGCGCCCGGGGGCGCTCATCGGAATCCGGGAGCCCCCCTTTAATAAGGGGGCCCCCAGATCACGGCCCCCCACCCTATGTGAATGAGTATGGGGTACGATGTACCCCTACCCATTCACCTAAGGTGTAAAATGTAAAGAAAAAAAACACACAATTTTGAAAAAATATTTTATTGCACTGCTCCGGGGGTCTTCTTCCGTCTTGGGGGGTCTTCTCGCCGGACTCCTCCGCTATTTACCTAGCTCTTTTACCTAGCTCTGTTACCGAGCTCTTTTACCGAGCTCTTTTACCGAGCAGAGGAGGCCGGCTACCTTCTTCGTCCTCAACGCCGTCGTCTGGGGGTCTCGATCCGCCTTCAGGGGTCTTCCAGGGTCTCTTCTGTTCTTGCCGCGGTCGTCGTTTTCTTCTTCTTCTGATCACCACAGGAAATTGCATACATTACAAAGGTAAAATGAGAATGACATATCAACTGTGCAGTTATCAAAGAGAAAACCCAATAAGCCCTTGCAGGAGCTTTAGAAGCTGCTATAGTAGGCTTCTATGAGGCTTTGACACATCTTTTGCTCCAAGGTAGTAGGGCCCCATACCCCATCACTACATCTATGCATGCAACTGGGTGGTGGCTGGCAAGGAAGACTGTCAGGTAATTTCTCTCCGCACTCCATTATGGAAAAATCCTTAGCTTTTGCACTTCTATAAGTACCCTGGCCCTATTATATTAACCAATTTTGGTATTAATAAAAAGGTAGGGGGTATTGTTAGGAATGGTACACTCCTGCATTTTGATGCTTTAAAATCTAGATTTAAACTGCCTAATTTTTCACCTGTTTCGTTATTTACAACTTCGCCATGCATATAATTCTCAATTTGGTACTACTCCAATCACACTACAAGAAAGTGGTATTGGAGTATGGGCTTTGGGACAATTCTTTAGACAAGGCTTTGTCCAATATTTATAAGCAACTTTTCATGGATGTCAGCAGGGTCCTTTCACCTCGCAGAGTAGCTTGGGAGGGTCAGTTCTTGGGAATGATCTTTGGGAAATTATTTTTTTCAGATTGGTTTTCGGCTATAGACCATCTCATCCAATACAATTTCCTATACCTCACTCCAGCCAGATTGGCTCAAATTTTTTCCTCCCAGTCGTCCTGTTGCTGGTGGTGCACTTCACCCAGGGCAGAATTTTATACATACAAACCGAAAAATACTGACCCCCCCCCCCCCATTCAATTGCAGCCTCACTGTGCCCATCAAATGCAGCCATTGTGCCCATGAAATGCAGCCATTGTGCCCATGAAATGCAGCCATTGTGCCCATGAAATGCAGCCATTGTGCCCATGAAATGCAGCCACTTGTGCCCCATCATATGCAGCCACTTGTGCCCCATCATATGCAGCCACTTGTACCCCATCATATGCAGCCACTTGTGCCCATCAAATGCAGCCACTTGTGCCCATCAAATGCAGCCACTTGTGCCCATCAAATGCAGCCACTTGTGCCCATCAAATGCAGCCACTTGTGCCCATCAAATGCAGCCACTTGTGCCCCATCATATGCAGCCACTTGTGCCCATCATATGCAGCCACTTGTGCCCATCATATGCAGCCACTTGTGCCCATCATATGCAGCCACTTGTGCCCATCAAATGCAGCCACTTGTGCCCATCAAATGCAGCCACTTGTGCCCATCAAATGCAGCCACTTGTGCCCATCAAATGCAGCCACTTGTGCCCATCAAATGCAGCCACTTGTGCCTATCATATGCCGACACTTGTGCCTATCATATGCCGCCACTTGTGCCTATCATATGCCGCCACTTGTGCCTATCATATGCCGCCACTTGTGCCCATCATATGCAGCCAATTGTGCCCATCATACGCAGCCAATTGTGCCCATCATATGCAGCCAATTGTGCCCGCCAAATGCAGCCACTTGTGCCCGCCAAATGCAGCCACTTGTGCCCGTCAAATGCAGCCACTTGTGCCCGTCAAATGCAGCCACTTGTGCCCGTCAAATGATGCCACTTGTGCCCGTCAAATGCAGCCACTTGTGCCCGTCAAATGCAGCCACTTGTGCCAAACAAATGCAGCCTCTTGTGCCCGTCAAATGCAGCCACTTGTGCCCATTAAATGCAGCCAGGCTCGGCTGTCACTTCACTAAACCCCCCCGCGGCCAGTCCGGCGGCACTTACTGCTCCTCTCTTGGAGTGACAGGGAACCGGCGGCTCTTGTCTCTTCCTCGCCGGCTCTCCTCCTTGACAGGAAGCGGTGGCTGCGGCTCCTGTGTCCACTCGTCTCCTTTTCCCCCAAAGCGTTAGGCATCCAATAGGATCGCCTAATGCTTTGGCCAATCGGCAAACAGGTCTCACTGATCTGCGAAAATAGTGGGTGTGAAAATAGTGAAAATGTATTCGCTATGCCACACAACATGGTTGGATCGGGACGCAGTGCTCTGACCCCCGAGCCCACCCTATTTTGAAGCCTATTAGAGCCTCTGGCTCTAATCACAGGCATGTTATTGTTGACAGCACAACATCATCTTTATTCATTCACTTTTTAAGCCACGGATTAGCTTTTCGGTGTTTGCAGCAGTCCTATTCACCTTTTAATACATTTGTGTGATAGCGCTGGAGTACCATTTCACTTAATATATATATTTATGGTTGAAGCCCTATGGCCGACACGTATCTGAAGGGAAATAACTTAACCAATAAGATCTATAACATGAAAAGGGAGACCTGAAGTGTGCCTTGGTCTATGGACGGTACGCCAGAAATAAGGGGGCATACCCTGATTAGAAATGAGTATTTGATGAGGGTGATGTTGTGAGAAATGCCCTTAAAAGGGGGAATGGGAGGGTGGGTATCGCGCACCGGAACCGACGAAGACCACAGGTGAGTGGGCCGGTTAAATACCTTCCCGGGCTCCTCCCATAAATTCAGGCCACCATGTTGGCCTTCCACTTATGGTTGAAGCCCTATGGCCGACACGTATCTGAAGGGAAATAACTTAACCAATAAGATCTATAACATGAAAAGGGAGACCTGAAGTGTGCCTTGGTCTATGGACGGTACGCCAGAAATAAGGGGGCAAAAACTGAGGTAGGGTTTGAAGATACTTGTTGCCTTTTAGTATTGACTACTGCGTGAGCTGGGCGAAGGCCCGTGACATTTCCGCCTGTGGGTCATGTATATACCGGGTGAAGCAGGCTGACTTCCGTCTGCCGAGTCTCTGGATGATGTGGCCTGGGACCCCTGCTGTGAGGCGGCTGAGGCGGCCCTGATCCGAAAAGAGTGACCGGAGTATTCGCTGGGGTTGAGGCGTAGGTCGCGGAGGAGAATTCTTATGTGTGTCATGAACTGACAGGTGCTTAGGGGTTTGACTGGAAAAGGCAGAAGGGGATCGGTGTCCCTTTGTTCTGGCAGGAGTGAGAGCAGGCAGTTGAGAACCATCACTGGGCACCAGGAATTGCCGGTTCTGTGTAGATGGATGTCCACCCCGTGGCCAGCTTGCTGAGTCTTGGAGACGCTGAGGTGGAGCACGAAGTGGTCTTGATGGCGAACTAGGTGGCGTCTGCACAGGGTTTGGCTGGTCGAGCTGTTACGGGTGAATTCGTTGGGACGTAGGAACCCATGGTAGGCCAGGTAGATGGCGGCTTGTATGACCTGGCTGAGGAGGACACCAAAGGGGGAACCAGCGAGTATGGCGGACATCTCGCGGAAGATGGCACTCGTGATGGGGCGACGTCTGGTTCTGTTTGCCGGTTGCTGCTTCTGGACACCGCGTAGGACGGCTCGGACAGCGTGGGACGAGAAGACAGACGGTCTAGTGGGATCTTGAAGGGCCAAAAAGTGCTGTAAGCCGGCCAGGTACAGGCGGATAGTGTTGTAGGACAGGGAGAGAATCTGTGGGGGCCAAGGGCCAGTGAACCAACGGAAGCCAAAAACGGCTGCGAAGCCCGTGGAGGCCGCGGCATCTGTCACCACCTGTGGTGAGCGGGGTGAGATGGCGGGGATAAACATGGATATTCCGTTCCATGAGGAAAGGAATTCTTCCCACATCGCTAGGTCTGCTATGGCCGCGGCATCCAGGTTGAGGATCTGACCGGGGTCTTGTGCCTGTGACAGGTAGACTAAGAGCCGTGAGATGAAGGAACGACCTTGAGGGATGATCCGCATGGCAAAATTGAGTATGCCAAGTAGTGACTGGAGCATCCTCTCGTGCGGGTGAAGTCCTAAAGAACTGCCCTGATGCGGGTCAACTTGTCGAGGGGAGGCTGGCCTGCATGGAGCATGTGTCCAAGACAACTCCGAGGAAGGTGACGGAGTGTGCGGGTCCGTCGACCTTGTGCTCAGCTATGGGGATATTGATGTTCTGGAAGACGACTCTCGACTTGTCGAGGTCTACTGGTGACACGTTGGGCTGCTCTATCAGTAAGAAGTTATCCAGGTAGTGGATGACTTCTGTGCATAGGCCGTGTGTAGGAGAATCCGGGTGAGGGATTGAGCGAAAAGTGTCGAAGAGCTATGGGCTACTCTGGAGCCGAACGCGAGCTTGGCGGCAAAGTAGCACCTGTCTCTCCACCTGATACCGTGCCAACGCCAGAGAGACGGGTGAATTGGCAGAAGGTTGAAGGCGTCCGATATGTCGGCTTTGGACAGCCAGGCCCCTGTGCCTGTTTTGAGGATAGCCTGGAACGCCATGTCGACGGAGGCGTATCTCAAGGAGAACTCCTCGGAGGGGATCAGGAAGCCGAGGCCGGGGACGCGGCAAGAACGAGGCGCAGACCGGTCGCACATCAAACGAACTTCATTCAAGAACTTGCCTTTGACAAGCCCAATAGGGCTGACTCTCCAGGTGTCGAAGGGGGGTTGTGTCTAGGGACCTACGATGAAAACCTCGCTCTAGCTCGGCTAGGAGTAGTTCCTCTACTGCTGCTCGTCGGTGGCCGCTGATTTGAGATTTCTACACTCGTGGTAGTGTGGGGCAGGGAGACAAGGCCGGTGTGGAAGCCCACCGTGAATCCTTGTATGAGGAACGTGGCAAGTGAGGGGGTGGGGTGTGAGTCAAGATTATGCGGCTCAGTCATAGGTTTTTCGGCTTGACTTTGCATACATTTTCCGGGTGCGCCCTGTGGCATACGACGCACACGTGGAGCATCCTGCATTGGCCGAAGTTGCACGAGCCGTAGTTGTAATTATTACAGATGGCCGCTCCTCCCATGGTCCGGACAGGGCGTCCGAGTTTGTCGGCTTGGGGTTTCTGTGCCGGTGCTGGCGAGTTTGAGCTGAAGCCGAGGTCGAGGGAAACTCGACCGGGTGGCTGACTGCTACACTGGAGCACCAGGTGGCGGTGCGTGTGGAGGATTGTCAGACTGCGCACAGCGGTGCGCGCAGGCCGGCAAAATGGCGACAGAATAATTCTGTGTCCATTTAGGCTCCAGTCCGTGGGTGACTGGAACTGCGCCATCCTGGCGGCTGCTTTTGCGGAAAAGGAACGGTGGTAGTCGTAGAACGAGAACCCGTCGTGTTTGTAACCCAAGTCTGCCACGGTGTGGAGATATAAGTCCAACTCTTCCCTCCTGCCGGGGGAAGCTGAACATAGGACGTCTCTGAGCATCCCAAATGTCAACGCAAATTCTGGGACGGACAATTTGCGGTTGAGTCTGGGGTCCTTAGCTTTGAGGACCACCGAGACATCTCCCCAGGTATGGCCTTATTCTCGGCTAGGCCGTGGACTGATATGAGTAGGGAGGCGAGGTTGACGTCCTTGCCATCCAGTATGTCCTTCTTTACTGCTGGCTGGAATCAGGTGTGCTGGGCAGACGACGGGACTTGTCCCTGCGGTACCTGTGGCGACTGGTGTTAGAGGCTGCATTGCGGCAGGGTTGGGGACGGCCGGGGCCGGGCGAGCTTCCAGGAGAGTCACTCTGGCTTGGACGTCCGTGACTGTGTTCGCCACGGACGACACCATGGTGTGGAGTTGTGCTATGACCGTAGATATAGACCGGAGGAAGTTTGTTGAGCGCTGGGCCCGGCCATGGCAGGAGGAGGGAACAGGAGCCTGAAGAGCTCCGCCTTCCTGGCCGTGGCGGGGAACGGCACGCCCCTGCGTCTAAGTTCTGCCGTCAGCCTGGGGATGGTCCATCCCCTGAGGGACTGGTTGCTGTCGCTTACAGACACTGGGGAAGGTGACAAGGGGGCGGTGAGATCCTCGCTGCCCGCTTGAGACATGGTCCTCGGATGGGCTGTACCCTGAGGCGATGTCATGTGGCTTCTGAGGTCGCGAGAAGGTCGACCGGACCTGTTAGGGGGGTGAGATAAGCCAAGACTGTTTCTTTCCTTGTGTAAACATACGTACCCAGCTGCTGTGTCTTCGAAAGGACAGGTGTGCGCACGTACGTGGACGTGTGTACACGGTGAGTTTCTATATTTTACCTGGAGAAATACCGTCCAACCTGTTGCAGGGTGGACCTACTGAACTTGGACTGACCTAGAGAAGGGAAAAAAGACAGCTGGTGAGGTGTGCCTCGTGGGGTGTGTCCCCCGTCTATGCATATATCCTCTTTTTTTTTTTTTCTTCTTTTTTTTTTTTTTTTTTGGAGTGAAATGAGGAACAATTGTGCCATGTCGTGGGCGCAAAGTGTCGTTTATGAGTGTGCCTTGCTGAGTGACACTGGTCGAGAATTGGAACGAAATGAGGCAAATTCGACTGGGGTACGTCGAGACGAACTGATGCATGGTGGATGCCATCGGATTCGGATCGGGACGTTTTTGTGTGACAGCGAACTGACTGCCATGACAGGAGTATGAAACGGTCGAGCCGCGATGGCGACTGTCGACGAACCAGACTTCTGGAGCATGTGCTGAAATGAGGCCAACGGATGTTCAGGGCACATCGGTACGAACCGGCGCGCAATGCGGCTGGGTTCGACTCGGGGTGAAGTGAGGAACGTTTGTGCCATGTCGTGGGCGCAAGGTGTCGTTTATGAGTGTGCCTTGCTGAGTGACACTGGTCGAGAATTGGAATGAAATGAGGCAAATTCGACTGGGGTACGTCGAGACGAACTGATGCATGGTGGATGCCATCGGATTCGGATCGGGACGTTTTTTGTGTGACAGCGAACTGATCGGCATGACAGGAGTATGAAACGGTCGAGCCGCAATGGCGACTGTAAAACGAACCAGACTTCTGGAGCATGTACTGAAATGAGGCCAACGGATGTTCAGGGCGCATCGGTCCGAACCGGCGCGCAGCGCGACTGGGTTCGAAGCGAGGTACGGCCTGGCGGTGAGAGAAAATGAGGGGAACCATTCCCTGAGGTGCTGAACGGTCGGTCGGGTCTCACGACCGACGACGAGCAGACTCAGGGGTGGTTACTGAAATGGGGCCAACAAACCTGGGGTACGTTGGAGGCGGAGACCGATCCTGCAAAGGTGCGACCGGTTTCGAATCAAAACGTGACTCGTGAGGTGAAAATGTTTTCCTCGTGACAGAGGCGCCGACCGGTGAGCCTAAAACTTTTTCGACTGACAGCGACCGTACTTCTGGAGCACGGAATGAAATGGGGCCTGGGAGCACCTGGGGCGTGCCGGTACGAATCGAGGCACCGGGGTGCGCCTAGACTTGAATCGGAACGTGATACGTGACAGTGAAATGATGCCATGACAGAGGTGTTTTTTCGACCGGTGAGTCGAGAAATTGCGGCTAAACGACCGCTCCCTGGGTCATGTATTGAAATGGGGTTCCACTGCTGGGACATACCGGGACGAATCGGATGTGGCTAGATTCGAACGGCGTGTCGGTGCAGGACCGTGAAATGGCGAAATGACTGAAATGGTGAAATGGCTGAAATGTGACCGTATGAAAACGTTACTGCGACTGATTCCGAATCAGGTGATGCGTAAGCGACCGGCTACTGTTATGCAGATAGCGGTACGGATGCAACGTACGGGTACTAATGAATGACTCGTGCGTATGTGGACAACGAGATTCGTGACAAGGTAAGTAACGTTCATAAGTGAAATGTTGGTCAAACGAGACCCCTACCTGTGGCCGCCGAGCCAGATACAATGTACAAAAAACCTTCGAACGGGAACAATCCACGAGACGTCTGGCACTCACGAACGCTAGCGAAATCGAGTAGTCGGCTTAGTGACGTAGTATATCGCGCACCGGAACCGACGAAGACCACAGGTGAGTGGGCCGGTTAAATACCTTCCCGGGCTCCTCCCATAAATTCAGGCCACCATGTTGGCCTTCCACATATATAGTGGCTTAACAACTACTTTAACTGCTTTGCGACCGCTGGCTGTCAATTGATGGCCAGGCGACGCAGCTCCCGTGGCGGGAGGGCGTCATATGACGCCCTCCCCTTCCCGGCCCTCACTGGGCACCCGATGCCGCGATGTCCGCCAGGCACCCATGATTGCCCGGTAACACAGCAGGACCGTGGATCTGTGTATGTAAACACACAGATCCATGGTCCTGTCAGAGGAGAGGAGACCGATGGTATGTTCTCAGTACAGAGAAACACCGATCGGTCTCCTCCCCTTGTAAATCTCCTCCCCCTACAGTAAGAATCACTCCCAGGGAACATATTAACCCCTTCAGCGCCCCCTAGTGTTAACCCTTCCCTGACAGTCACATTTATACAGTAATCGATGCATTTTTTAGCATGGATCGCTGTATAAATATGAATGGTCCCAAAAATGTGTCAAAAGTGTCCGATATGTCTGCCGCAATATTGCAGTCAAGATAAAAATCACAGTTAAAAAAAAATAATAAAAATGCTATAAATTTATCCTTTATTTTGTAGGCGCTATAACTTTTGTGCAAACCAATCAATATACGCTTATTGCGATATTTTTTTACCAAAAAATATGTAGAAGAATACGTATCGGCCTAAACTGAGGAAAAAAATAAATTTTTATATATTTTTTGGGGATCTTTAGTATAGCAAAAAGTTAAAAATATATATTTTTTTTAAACTTTTCACTCTTCTTTTGCTTATAGCGCAAAAAATAGAAAACCGCAGAGGTGATCAAATACCACCAAAAGAAATCTCTATTTGTGGGGACAAAATTATAACAATTTCATCTGGGTACAGTGTTGTATGACCGCGCAATTGTCATTCAAAGTGTGACAGCGCTGAAAGCTGAAAAATGGCTTGGGCAGGAAGGGGGTGAAAATGCACTGTATTGAGGTGGTTAAGTACAATTCCTAAATATGGTGGGGGACCGAATCAATGGAAACTGAGCCTCAATAGACTGGAGAGCAAATTATGAAAGGGAAATGTACATAGCGACAGATCTGGACTGATTCACATGAAGGCCTGATAAGCTGGTGAACTACGAGAGAAGCACCAAAAGTTTGGGGAGTGAGACATACTGTATGTGGATGCGGTAGTGAGGTATACTAATATATCATCTGTAAAGGGACCAGCTTTATGATGGACCCCCCGACCTCTAGGCCCTTGATATAATGTTTTTTTTTTCTAAATTGTCTGTCTTTTTTGTTTATAGCGCAAAAAAATAAAAACCGCAGAGGTGATCAAATACCACCAAAAGAAAGATCTATATGTGGGGGGAAAAAGGACATTTTATTTGGGTACAGCGTTGCAGGACTGCGCAAATGTTAGTTAAAATAACGCAGTGCCATTTCGCAAAAAATGGCATGGTTATGAAGGGGGTAAACGCTTCCAGGGCTAAAAGGGTTAAGGCTACATTCACATGGCTGTAAATATTTCATATAGGCAAGGTTTTTTATGGAACAATGGTTGCTGCATAAATTATCAGTAAAACACTTCCTTTTGCTGCCAGAGCGGTTTTTCCTTTTTTCCCACACGTTTAAAAAATCTTTTTTAGGCCTAAAGATTACATAAAATCCCCAAAACCCTATATATTTGCTGAAAGCAGACACCCTAGAGAATAAAATAGTGGTAATTCCATTTTTTTTTTCACACAATATAAAAAATGCACTGAAGTTAGTTTTAGGGCATACATGCACAGTAAATTACCCTGTTTTTTGGTAAAATATAAAAGATGGTGTTACACCAAGTAAATAGATACCCAACATGTCAAACCTTGCATTTGCCTGTGCCCAAAAAATGGCAACAAATTTCAGTGCTCTATATTTTCCATAGGTCTTAAGTTATTAGTCCCCTATAGGTCATCAAATATTGCTCTTACCCCAGCGTGTGGTGATATGTTACATGAGTATCGCAATCAACGTTTTCATGCATAGGCACCCCCAACGCCTGCGTTGTTTAAAAAAAAAACCCTATAGGTCATCATTTTAGTGTTATGGAGGAGGTCTGGTGCTAGAAATATTAATCTCACTCCAGCGTGCGTGGAGATATGTAACATGTATCGCAATCTATGTTTTCATGCATTGTGCCCATGTGTGCGTTTATGCTTGTACATGCATATATGAGGGGGTTGGGGACCTACAAAAATTGTTTGTGGGAATTTTGAGCTAAATAAAAGATATCTGTGTTTTTGGTGAGTGTGCATTTTTTCAGGATCACATGCTGAAGTGTACAGTACTGGAGGAAGATTGGAACAATTTTTGTGGCATTTGAGCACATATGTAATGTGACATATGGGCTGACTGTTCACACACAGCAGTATTCACACTTATCCTTTGGGAGCAATATTTGAACTGCATTTGGCATGTTTTATGAGTAGAGTTTTATTTATCTATGCATTTAATATTGTGAGTTTTATCTGTTTATTACACTTTTTAGTAGCAGCATTCTCACAACTTAAAGCAGAACTACACTGTATCTGAACACCACAAACAAAAAATGCAATTTCATTTTTTTTTAATATTCAAAGTAAACTCACCCATCCATGTCTCTGTGCTTTATTTTTTGAGGAATCACTTTGAAAAACACCCCCTAGCACTTCTGGCTGTGGCCATCTTGAGTAAGGACAGATGATTCATGTATTTTACTTCCTAGAATCCATCTGCCTTTAGCTCAGGCATGCAGGCAGGAGGGTGTGCTTAGCTAGAAAAAACCCTCCTACCCTCATGAAGACTCCTGGGATGTATGACACCATGCCTAGGCATGAAAATCAGGAAGTAACTGTAGAAAAAAACTGTAAAAAGTAAATATGTTATACTTTCCTATTTACTGATGCTAGCAGCATAAGGATTAACCACTTCAATACCAGACACTTAGACACCTTCCCGCCCAAGCCAATTTTCAGCTTTCAGCGATGTCGCAATTTGAATGACAATTGCGCGGTCATGCTACTCTGTACCCAAACAAATTTTTTATCATTTTGTTCCAACAAATAGAGCTTTCTTTTGGTGGTATTTGATCACCTCTGCGATTTTTATTTTTTGCGCAACAAACAAAAAAAGACCGAAAATTTTGCAAAAAAACAAGTTTTTCTTTGTCACTGTTAATTTTTTTTGTAAATAAGTGCGTTTTCTTCTTCAATGACGGGCACTGATAAGGCGGCACTAATGGGCACTGATAAGGCGGCACTGATGGGCACCGATGAGGTGGCACCAATTAGGGGGCACCGATGAGTTGGCACTGATGATGGGCACTGATAGGCGGCACTGATGGGCACTGATAGGTGGCACTGATGGGCATTGATAGGTGGCACTGGTATGCGGCACTGATGGGCACTCAGGCGGCACTGACGGGCACTCATAGGCGGCACTCATAGGCGGTACTGACGGGCACTCATGCACACATATAGGTGGCACTGATAGGTGGCATGGATGGGCACTGATAGGTGGGCATGGGTGGGCACGGATGGGCACTGATAGGTGGCACTGATGGACGCTGATGAGTGGCACTGATGACACTGATGGGTGGCATTGCTGGGCATCCCTTTTTGCATCCCTTTTTTTAACTTTTTTTTTTTATTAAATATGATGTGCCAATCAGTGCCCATCTGTGGGCACTGATTGGCATATTTTTGGCATTTTTTTTTAACATGTGGATGGCCATGGGGGATGTACCTGGCCATCCACATGCTGGGGGCTTCCCTGGTGGTATTGGGGGCTTCCCTGGTGGTCCTGGGGGCTTCCCTGATGGTCTAGTGTGGGCATCTGAGGGGGGGCTGCGCTGATAAACAATCAGCGCAGACCCCCCCTGTCAGGAGAGCCGCCGATCGGCTCCCCTCTACTCGCGTCTGTCAGACGCGAGTGAGGAAAAGCCGATCAACGGCTCTTCCTGTGTACATCGTGATCAGCCGTGATTGGACACGGCTGATCACGTGGTAAAGAGCCTCCGCCGGAGGCTCTTTACCGAGATCAGTGTAGCGGTGTGTCAGACTGACACACCGCTCCACCGATCGCCGCGATGCGCGCCCCCACGGGCGCGCGGCGGCTGTTATCCTGAAGGACGTCATATGACGCCCAGTCAGGATAATGAAACCACTTCCCGGACGTCAATTTGCTATTGACCGAGCGGGAAGTGGTTAAAAATGATAATTGTTGATTGAGAGAGTAAAGTTCTGCTTTAATTTCATTTCTTAAATATTATATTGTGAGTTTTGTTTATTACACTTTTTATTAGCACCTCTCCCGCCCTTTTGTTGCTGTGACCCACAGAAGTACTGCACTCTGACTTTGTTGTCTAACATGCAACAAGCTTTACCATAAGCAGATTCTGTATAATGTCAACAGAAACTTTAGTGAGAAAATAAGGAGACTGCCACTCTCCTTCTAAAATGTTAGTAACCTTCTGAGTTACTGACCTGTAGAAAATATACATAGTAAGGCATGGCATTCATGGAATGTTGTCTGTCTTGTTATCAGGGTTATATACAAAGTTTATGCCGCCCTAGAGAGAAAACAGAGAAATCAGAAAAACAACAAAAAATAAGTAGAAAAAGAAAAGCCAAAAACATTTTTTGTGTGCTTTTCTTGATTTTTTTATTTAGATTTTTTTTTTTTTGTTTTTTTTTTGTTTTTTCAGTACTAGTCATTGTACACTTATCATTGAACATATCGTATAAACTCGAGTATAAGCCGACCCGAATATAAGCCGAGGCACCTAATTTTACCACAGAAAACTGGGAAAACGTATTGACTCGAGTATAAGCCTAGGATGAGAAATGCGCAGCTACTGGAAGTGGAAAAGAGGGTCAACAATGCCCATTTGCAGCCTCACTGTGCCCATTTGCAGCCATAGGTCCCCTGAACTTCAAACTTGGTAGTTAACGGTTCCTAGATGCCTCCTAGCTGCAGCCAAACCCAAAGGGTCCTGAAATGACATTGCTGCTGATGGACACAGTTGACCGCCTTTGGGGCCCTGTATCTTTGGGGCCTGAGATACGAGGCCCAAAGTCGGGTCGGAAAATGTCAAGCACTTTTCTGCAGCAGAGAATGACATTTTCCGAACCGACTTTGGGGCCCTGTATCTCGGGGCCACTTGGTGCTAGGAACCCCAAATTTGGATATGTTGTAGTGTTGTTGTTCCACTGGGCTTGCACACCAAATTTGGGGTTCCTAGCACTAAGTGGCCCCGAGATACGGGGCCACAAAGTCGGATCGGAAAATTACATTTTTTTCTGCAGAAAAGTGCTTGACTCGAGTATAAGCCGAGGGGGGCACTTTCAGCACAAAAAAATGTGCTGAAAAACTTGGCTTATACTCGAGTATATACGGTACCTTTCTGTTCTGCTATAGTCAATATTCTACACGGTTTATAGTTGGCAGCCATTCCCTTGTACTGCATACTTGTTTCAGAGAAATGTAGGCAGTAAATAGAGGCAGGTTTGTTTCTTCAGAACTAGCATACCTATTAACTCCTTCCTATCCCTTTTAACAGGGTCTTTATCCCTGGGGGTGCGAAGGAATGGCTGATCATGTGACCACTGTGATTGGCTGTCACAATGGTCACATGATTGGAAACCAATTCTGCCGGCTCCTAGAGATGGGCCCGATTTTCAAGTCAAACAGAAGTTCAACACGAACATATGGGGTGCTCGCTGGAAGTTCACCCGCCGCGAGATCGCAGTGCATTGAAGGCTATTGATTGGCCAAAGCATGTAACTGACCTGTATGCTTTGGCCAATCACAGCGCAATGTGCTGTGAGAGCCATGATTGGCCAAAGGCAGAGAGCCTTTGGCCAATCATGGCTCACGGGGTCCACACCCCACACTATATAAGGCGGATTACACAGCGGCCGTGTATAGTGTTTATGAATGGAGGCAGGTTGTTAGTGGATTAAGCGTGCAGTCAGTGTAGTGTATATAATCATACAGTATAGAACAGTGTTTCTCAACTCCAGTCCTCAAGGCGCACCAACAGGTCATGTTTTCAGGATTTCCCTCAGATGAAACAGCTGTGGTAATTACCAAGGCAGTGAAACTGATCAAATTACCTGTACAAACTAAGGCCAAGCCTGAAAACATGACCTGTTGGGGCGCCTTGAGGACTGGAGTTGAGAAACACTGGTATAGAATATAGAATACAGTGCAGTCAGTGTAGTGTATATAATACAGTGCAGGGTATATAGTGTAGTATATATAACACAGTGCAGCGTATATAGTGCAGTCAACATAGTGTATATAACGCAGTTCAGAGTATATAGTGCAGTCAGTGTAGTATATATAATACAGTGCCAAGTATATAGTGCAGTCAGTGTAGTGTATATAACGCAGTGCAGAGTATATAATACAGTGTATTGATGTGGTTAGGGGGAACCCTATGACAGAATTAAGAACAAAAAACGGCATTGGGGGTCCCCCCCAAAATCCATACCAGATCCTTATCCGAGCAAGCATCCTGGCAGGCCAGGAAAAGGGGAGGAGCGAGCAACCCCCCACCTGAACCATACCAGATCGCTTGCCCTCAACATGGCGAGGGTGCTTTGGGGTGTCCCCCAAAGCACCCTCGCCATGTTATCGGCCTGGTACAGCCCCTTTCCTGGCCTGCCAGGCTGCTTGCTCGGATAAGGGTCTGGTATGGATTTTGGGGGGGGACTCTTCAAATCCATACAAGACCTGAAGGGTCTGGGGGTGACCCTATGCCATTTTTTTTTAATCTATATTGCCGGGAGCTGGTAATACATTACAGCCGCGAGCAAGTTTACATTTTCCTTTAGAAATGTCATTATTGCAGGGGCATGTTCTATACATTGTACAGATGCGCCACTTTACAGACAGACTAAAGCCCCATACACACGGTAGGATTTTCGCATGGATTCTGTCCGATCGGACAATGTTGTTGAAAAATCCGACCGTGTGTATGCACAATCGGACAGTGTACGTCGGATTGTCCGACGGACAAAGTCCTATCTCCTGCTGGATAGATTTTTTGACAACACGGTCCGATCACACCAAATCCGATCGTGTGTAGCGTTGTCCGACGGACAAAGTGCTACGCATGCTCAGATCACATTACAAGACCAAAGCTATTGGCTACTAGCCTCTACGTAGTCCCGTCGTAGGCAACAAACGTCACCACGTTCAGAATGATCGGATTTTCCGACAACTTTGTCCGACCGTGTGTACGCAACACCAACATCGGACAAAGTACGACGGACATGATCCGACGGACCTGGTCCGCGGATAATCCGAGCGTGTGTATGGGGCTTTAGGCTGCTTTCACACATGGGGGGGCGGGCGCCGGCGGTAAAGCAGCGCTATATTTAGCTCTGCTTTACCGTCGTTTTAGCGGCGCTATTCAGCCGATAGTGGGGTGGTTTTAACCCCCGCTAGCGGACGAAAAAGGGTTAAAACCGCCCGCAAAGCGCAGCTGCAGCGACGCTTTGCCGGCGGGTTTGCAGCGCTGCCCCATTGTTTTCAATGGGAAGGGGCGCTTTAGGAGCAGTGAATACACCGCTTCTACAGTGCTCCAAAGATGCGGCTTGCAGGACTTTTTTGACCGTCCTGCGAACGCGCACCACTCCAGTGTGAAAGTTCACATTGGATTGAATTGAGCGGCTCTTTCAGGGCGCTTTGCAGGCGCTATTTTTAGCACTTTAGCACCTGCAAAGTACCTCAGTGTGAAAGTAGCCTAAGGGGACCCCCCAGGCACAATAGTTAAGGGAATATTTCATTTTTATTGTTTCACTTTTGTTTCACTTTTTCCATTAAAAACTATTGTTTAAAAACTTTTTTTTGTATTGATACATGTCCCCTAGGGTAGTACCTAGGCCCCCATACACTTTTTATGACAATAACTTGCATATAAGCCTTTAAAATTAGGACTTTTGTTTTTTCATGTTCGTGTCCCATAGACTTTAATAGGGTTCGCATGTTCGCTAGAACTTTTTGCCTGTTCGAGGTGTTCTGGTGCGAACCAAACCTGGGGGTATTCAGACCATCTCTACCGGCTCCCAATCATTGTCAGAAACCGGGCACTGTCTTTAAAGTGGAAGTAAACCCTCCTATCGTTTTCAGCCAAGGAAGCTGCCATCTTTGCCTCTGTTTAATCTTCAACTGCCACAGTGCTGCACATGTGATCTGTTATGACACCAGCCATTGGATGGTTTGACTGTTTGGTTGAGAGCACAGCCAATGTGCAGTTAGCATTCAAGGCATGCCTTTTTTTTTTAGACTGTTAAATCGATGGGTTTACTTCCGCTTTAACAGCTGGTTCACTGTGCTGTGAGAATGCAGTGAATGTTATTATTATTATTATACAGGATTTATATAGCGCCAACAGTTTGTGCAGTGCTTTACAATATAAAGGGAAAAAGTACAGTTACAATACAATAAAATACAAGAGGGTTAAGAGAGCCCTGTTTCTAAGAGCTTAAAATCCTAATAGTGAGTACACTCTCTGTGCAAAAACCTCAGTCTTCTATGGACGCATATGCATACCTCCCAAGCAAGGAACAAGCTCTGGCACTTAGCTCCAGGGACTTGCCCAGCAAGAGCGCACTATCGCTGGCACAAGTTATATCTGCCCACAGCTTGTGGGGTCCTGCATGGCACATCACAGTGGTGGAATGCCCCTGTACTGGAGTCCTGGTGATCGGTGTGTGCAGTGAGTCCCATGGTCTCAATGGAGACTCGTCTCGCTGTGTGATCAGTCAGTGTGTGATCAACACAGAGGAGACCGGAGCCAGGAGATCCCATCACGTGTACACATAGCCAGCGCCCTGTAAGTCATGCTATGTCCTGTATGTGTGCAGGGTATTACACACCGAGATCCAGTTTCCCATCTCTTCTCATGTATTCATACATACTGTATTGCATAGCTCCCAACTGTCCCTGATTTTGAGAGACTGTCCCTGATTTGGAACAAAGTCCCTCTGTCCCATGTTCCTCCTCATGTGTCCCTCATTTTGGTCTGATCAATAAAAGTTGTATATAAAATATACTGGCTATCTTCCAAATAGTGTTTCCCAGTGCTAAACCTTTCATTCAAATTCAATGGCTGCATTTGTAAATTTCAAAAGCCAGTATAAAAGAATAGTAGTGGTAAAAAAAAAAAAAGCACTTGTGTGTCTAACCAATCTTTTTTTCTATAATTCTTCTTTAGGCGTGGCAGGGGGTGTGTCCTATACCTACATACTTTTGCTAATAGGTGCTAATAGGTGTCCCTCATTCCCATCTCAAAAATTTGGGAGGTATGGTATTGTATCAGCAATTAACTCTATTGGAAGTCTGCTTCCTGATTGGGGGTGGGAGGAGGTTATGTAAGCTAGGGGGCAGCAAAGATGCAGGGAATGATTGTGTTGCCTACCCCAGGCATCCTGCAACAGATGGTGGAAATTGTCCCAGGTGCCCAAGCTAGTGCCCCCTGCCAAGCAAGTTAGTGGAACTTGCTCCGGCACTGGGCTCCAGAAGTCAGAGCTGGCTCACACCATGAAGCAATCAAAGCATATTTTCTCAGTACAAGGAAGCCCAGGTTTTGTTAAACCACGCCCTTTAAGCCCACCCCACTGGTCAGTTTAGCCACACCCACATTTTGCAGTGGCATGCTCCAGGAGTCACTTCCTCCCCCATTCTGAAGTTCAAAAGCTGGGAGGTATGCATATGTGCAGTGTGTAGTTATTAAAGGCCATCCTCTTTGTCGCTGCATATATGTGTTACATGGGTGGCAAAAGATTAAAGTAAATCTAAAGGCTTCTGTATCACAGTCTAAACAAGTCCTGAATCCAGTTACTATGTGATGCTCAAGCCTCATAAAGTAAACAAAAATGTACCATCCCTGAACCTACCTAATCCTCCTTCATTTGTGTCTCACCTGCTCCCCCTCCCAGACACTGTAGCTCACAGCAGGAGGTTTTCAGCAACAGAGGCAGTGCTGTCAATCCAAAAATCAGTGGGCAGCAATAGGTGTGCCCAGGTTTTGAATGACAAGCTACAGGCTTGTGAATCAACAGTGACAATGCTGATAGCCATGCCCCCTGTAACATCTTCCCACCCCACTGTTATCCTATTTGTGAGTGCTGCTACAATTTTGAAATTAACATTTTGGATCCACTTGGACAGAATCTGCTCTTCCTATACCATGAAGCTCTGAAAATCTGGGGGTCACACATTGCATCCTGATTAAATTAATTACAGTACAAAGTGGAATGTGCAGACAGTGGCGTCGCTGGGGGGGGGGGGGGGGGGCGGGGCTGCACCCTGGAGACTACAGGTGACACCGAAGCCGCCTCCTTCCTTCTCTCTGACTCCCGCCTCTGTAAACAGGAGGCGGGAGTCAGAGGAGGGACACACCACAGTGCATATCCCGCACTGTTCTGAGGTCTGAACAGTGTATTGTATCTGTAGATGGACATGTGCTAGGGCGCTATGGGAGGGGAGAGGGGGGTCTGCACTTAGGGGGGTCTATGCTGATGGAGAGGGGTGTCTATACTAATAGAGGGGGGTCTGTACTTAATGGGGGGTTATACTGAGGAAAGGGGGTCTGTACTTAGTGGGGGTCTGTACTTAGTGGGCGGTCCGTACTTAATAGAGGGGGGTCTGTAGTTAGTGGAGGGGGGTCTGTACTGAAGGGGGACTATAGCTGGTGGAGAGGGGTGTGACACCAATTTTTTCCACACCGGGTGACACCAACCCTAGTGACGCCACTGTGTGCAGATACAGTATAAAATGCAGGTGGCGTCCATTAATAATCACAACATTGACTTATCAATCTTGCTCCTTTATATTAAAGATTTATTTTTCTCCTGCCAGCTCTGATTCATTTGAGAATATATGATCACATTTCCTTATTTATTATCATTGTCTCCTCAAGTTTGGTCTTTTGTATGGACTTCAGTAAATATCTATTGCATCCGCATGTGGTATGCTGGCTTTTTAAAACAATGGATATTTGACGCTTCTACCATTGGCCATGTCCTTTGGCTATTGGGGACAGCGTGGTGCAGATTGTTGCCTTTGTGTTTGCAGTGAAAGTCTTATCAGAATTATAGTTAATAGACTTGCAGTGAGTTAGGAGAAGGAGTAAACCACTACAAATCAGGAAATGCGCATGCAACGTGCAAATATAGCTATCTCCATGACAATAGCATATTGTATGATGACAAACTGCAAAAAGAATCGTGGTTTAGCAACATGCAAATAGAATATTTATGTTTAGCCAATCACATCTGCAGCAGCATTTCTCAACCTTTTATGTGAGAGACCTTTTAAAAGTATGTAAAATGTATCCCTCCTTTCATGTAAAAAATGGTCTTGGTATCCTGTATATGGAACCCAATAATGAGTCTGACAATAATCCCATGATGCCTATTTTCTTCACATTTCAAGAGTTCCTCACCATAAGTTTGTGAACCTCTGTATGTGAACTCCCTCTTTTTCAATAAATTATGTGTATACTGATCTTATAGATGGTAACTTAAATTTTGTTTTGTGACAATCTTACCTGTAAGCTATTGTGCTTTGTTTTTTTTGTCTGTACACTTTATAGTTAAAGAATTTACAAAAACGCAACCCAGTCTAAAATGTAAAAAACATAAATAAACTTTTCAATGGGAAAAATGAATCTTGAACAATGTACACAACCGCCTTGATCAAATTAACTTTCCACCCCTTCACATCAGAGGTTCCTCCATCACATCAGGTCCTTCCATATCGGAGCCCTGGTCCCTTTTCATCAGAGGCCCCCCATCACATCAGAGTCCTTCTTGACATCAGAGCCTAGTGCTCAATCAGGGTCCCCCCCATCACAGAGCCTCCCAATCACAGAGCTCTCCAATAATACAGCCCACCATCACAGTGCCCCCCCCCAGTCACACAGCCCATACCATCAGAGAGCCCCCAATAACACAGTCCCCTCATCACAGAGCTCCCCAATCACACAGTCTCCTTTTCACATCAGAATATCTTTTTTGGCTCCAGCAGCACATCAGAGGGTGGGAGCAGGAGGAGGTCTAGTGGAGGTAGACTTCCTTTTTCTCCTGAATGCTGGGGGTGACCTTGCATACTGCCTGCCTTGAACCAGAGTCATGTGTTGCTTTGCTGTGGGTGAGCTGGCTGCCATTGTCATAGCAAGGAATGACACTGTGTATCCTGGTCCTTAGAGTGTTATTAGTTAAGGTGTGGGTGGCCATGACACTTGTCCAGGGCAAGGTGGTTCCATGCTTATTGCACCATGGGAGAACCCAGATGGCATCCCAGGGTGCCCCAGTTGAGAAACACTGATCTACAGTATGTATGTAAAAATAGCTACAGTATAGATCCCCTTTAAAAGAGAAGTATGAACTTGAAGAGGAGGTCCGGCCCCCCCATGAAAAATTAAAAGAAGCTACAAATACTGCAGCTGCTGACTCTTAATATATGGACACTTACCTGTCCAGGGAGCCCGTGATGTCAGCACCCCAGCCGATCTTCAGAAATGGGTAACGGTACCTGTTGGCAACAGGTACCTGTTCCCTCCTCCCCCCTGAAAGATGCCAAATGTGGTACCATGGGGGGGAAGGAGATGGATAAGCAGAAGTTCCACTTTTGAGTGGAACTCCGCTTTAATAAACAAACAATCATACTCACCTAGGTGGATGCCCGCCCACTCTGTAGTGAGAACCGAGCGATCAAACAGCACTGATCACTTCTTCTAGTTCTCCCCTTTGCTCTCAGCACAGAGCTCGGACTGTCAGTCAGCAACTCTCTGTTCCCCCATCTAGCGTTCACTGGAGCACTTTGGAGACTGTGGAGGGGCTGGCTCAGGCTCTCAGCAGATCAATGAGAGGCTGAGCCAGGTATTGGTCCAAGAATCTGGGTGTATCCTGGCCATATGGTTGGGATCTTTTCCCAGCCTGGACTGGCTGAGTGACATCAGCCGACAGCAGAACGAAATGTACTCCTGTGACCTACTTCTCCTTTAAGCCACAATAAAACCAGTACACAGAAGGTGGTATAGATTAATATGTGAAGCTTGATAACTCTCCATTCTCATCTTCTTTCCCTCCTTTCCCTCCTTTCTCTTTTTCATGTCTTATGTTTGACTTCTTTCCTATAACATTGGTGAGCACAGTATTTTATAACTCTTCTCTGCCACATTTATCTTTTAGATTTATTGAAAATTTGTTATTTAAATGAATATGAAAAAATTCTGCCAACCAATGCTGTAGAAAAGTTGAAAATTTTATGTTTGCAAAAAACTTTAGGGGAATTGCGACCGGGATTTATGCGACCAATTCGCCTGAAGCATGCTGCTATGTTGCCAGTGACTGCAGAGCAAATATTATTGTGGTTGAAAATCAAAAACAGCTGGAGAAAATCTTGCAGGTAAACATCAATTTTAATCTTCTCCTTGTACAGCAGATACTACCTTTTATAAATGTGGAATAATCCAAACCTATCTATCTTCTACGCATTATGCCATTATTACCCAGGTTGAGTCAGTATTTATGAGCATACAACATATAAATTCATCATGTATAAATTCGCCTTGAGTCGATTCAGTTCGCATTTTCAGCGCTATACAAATCATTCATTCATTCATGTTCCTACAATCTTCATCTTTAACTCTGTAATTTTAGGATATCTTTAGATGAAAGAAAATTAACTATTAAAATCAAAAAGGTATATATATATATATATATATATATATATATAGTTGCAAAAATAAATAGATATGACCATACAGCTTGGACCAATGTAAGTTCATACTTAAGGGGAAGCTGACAATCACTGTAATCAAAAAAAAAATATTTCACAAATAATGTCTCTTATATAAAGTGCTAAGTGCTCAAAAAGTGCATAAGCGCTCCAATATTATTGCTGGTGCTCCACAAATATGGACGGTGTTGTGTGCTACACTCCCCTCTTGTGACCCCACTCACCAAATGACATGGACCCACAGCTTTGCAGTCTGGGGTCAGAAATGCTGAGATCAATAAGATTGAATGGGAGACAAAGGGATTTCTCTGGAGCCACTCACAATAATGTTTTTTTATAGATGTTCAAAGGCACTCATTTGTTTTTATATGTGGGAGACAAAGAAGGAATCAATAGTGAAGTACTGTATTGATGGAGAAAATTTGCACTGTCTAGGCGCTACTTACAAAAAAAAAGGACTAAAACAGTCATCAGCATGAAGCTCCTGGTGCGCCGCTCGTCGGCATGCGTTCCACGGAGAGCAGAAGCTTTGTCAGTGGTTTAGAGACCGGAAGTGCGTCAATATGCCTCCTCCAGGACGTCATCAAGGACATTGTATGATCTAATTTATCCCCGAGGAGCGAGTCCCTCCTCTCACACAACCCAATAGGAAGCAACCAATTCCTTTAGGTGTCACAACACTGACTTCCTTAACCGATTGCCGACTGTCTCACGCAGAAATACTGCGGCAGAAGGGCATGTACAGGCAGAATCACATAACTGTACGTTGCCCTCTAAAGCCCCATACACACGGTCAAATTTTCCGATGGATTCTGTCCTATCAGACAATGTTGTCGGAAATTCCGACCGTGTGTAGGCACCATCGGACAGTTTCCATCGGATTGTCCGACGGACAAAGTCCTATCTCCTGCTGGATAGATTTTTTGACAACAAAGTCCGATCACACCAAATCCGATCGTGTGTAGCGAATTCCGACGGACAAAGTGCTACGCATGCTCAGATCACATTACAAGACCAAAGCTATTGGCTACTAGCCTCTACGTAGTCCCGTCGTAGGCAACAAACGTCACCACGTTCAGAATGATCGGATTTTCCGACAACTTTGTCCGACCGTGTGTACGCAAAACCAACATCGGACAAAGTACAACGGACATGATCCGACGGACCTGGTCCTCAGATAATCCGAGCGTGTGTATGGGGCTTTAGAGGCGGCCTGCGGATACCCGAGATCGTCTCACGGGAAGGAAGAGCTGGGAGATGCTAATGTAAACAAGCATCTCCCCGTTCTGCCTAGTGACAGTGTCACTGATCTCTGCTCCCTGTGATCGGAGCAGAGATCAGTGACATGTCACACACAGCCACACCCCCCACAGTTAGAAACACGCCCCTAGGACACACTTAACCTCTACACTGCCACCTAGTGGTTAACCCCTTTACTGCCAGTGTCATTTACACAGGAATCAGTGCATTTGTATAGCACTGATTGCTGTATAAATGAGAATGGTCCCAAAAATGTGTCAAAAATGTCTGCCATAATGTCGCAGTCAAGATAAAAAATCGCTGATTGCCGCCATTACTAGTAAAAAAAAAAAATGCCAAAAACTATCCCCTATTTTGTAAACGCTATGACTTTTGGGCAAAACAATCAATAATAGCTTATTGCAATCTTTTTTTACCAAAAATATGTAGAAGAATACGTATCGGCCTAAACTGAGGAAAAAAATATTTTTTTTATATATTTTTGGGGGATATTTATTATAGCAAAATGTAAAAAATAATGCGCTCTTTTTTTGTTTATAGCGCAAAAAATAAAAACCGCAGGGGTGATCAAATACCACCAAAAGAAAGCTCTATTTGTGGGAAAAAAAGGACGTCAATTTTGTTTGGGAGCCAAGTCGCACGACAGCGCAATTGTCAGTTAAAGCGACGCAGTGGCGAATCGCAAAAAGTGCTCTGGTCAAGAAGGGGGTAAATTCTTCCGGGGCTGAAGTGGTTAATGGAACATCATATCCTGTTGGCATCTTATACGTTCAATAAAGCTTTTATTACAATCAGTCATACATATGGTAATACTAAAAGATTATCCCATCATGTGAAAAATAGAAATGTTTACAAAAATTATGATGGTTCATTATGAAAACCTTTTTATCAATCATCTTAAAAACACTATAAAGATGAAAAAATATATATTATTGAAAATGTAAAAGATTTAAATGAAAGAAATAAATGATAAAAATTAAAATGAAGATAATATAAATTAAATATATAAATCAAAATAAAAAAAAAAAAATTAAATATAAAAACTATAAAAAATCTGAAGGAAAATAAATAAATAATAAAAGTAAAAAAGGGAAAGGACAAATAAAAATAAATTAAAAATTAGACCACGCATGTTGCCTACCTTTTTGTCCTGTCCCTGTGGACCACAAGGAAGTTGGGGATCAGGCTGAGAGAGCATGTCAACAGAATCTCTGCTCTCTGTGGAATGCACACCAATCAGCGGCGCACCCGGGGCTTCATGCTAATGCCAGCACAAAATTTCTCCATCCATACAGTACTTGACTATTGGTTCCTTCTTTGTTTCCCATATATGAAAATTAATGAGTGCCTTTGAATATCTATGGAAACCATTATTGTGAGAGGCTCCAGAGAAAAATCCCTTTGTCTCACAATCGATCTTATTGATCTCAGCTTTTTTGACCCCAGACTGCAAAGCTATTAAATCGCTATCGATCTTATTGATCTCAGCTTTTTTGACCCCAGACTGCAAAGCTATTAAATCGCTAAAAATTAACAAAAGACCTGGTACAGATGGTTTCTCTGCCCTCTATTATCGTACTTTTTCGGATTGTTTCTCCCCCTTACTCGCAGAAGCTTTCAATGACTTATTAAAAAACAAATCTTTTAGACCTGAATCTCTCTTAGCTATCATTTGTATGATACCTAAACCCCAATCAGATGATACTTTATGCTCAAATTTTCGCCCCATTTCAATGTTAAATATAGACATTAAAATACTAGCAAAACTTCTAGCATCTCGTCTGAATAAAATCATTGGTATGGTGGTTTGGCCTAAACTTTACAAATTGGATTATGGCATTATATAATGAACCAAAAGCTTACGTAAAATATGCTGGGTACAAATCCAATTTTTTCAACATAGAAAGAGGCACGAGACAAGGCTGTCCACTATCTCCTTTATTATTTGCCCTACTAATAGAGCCGCTTGCACAAGCAATTAGAACAAATTCCAACATAACTGGAATTGAAATAGGAGGTTATCAACACAAACTTTGTCTTTTCGCAGATGATATCCTCCTATTTCTTTCCTCTCCACAAGTATCAGGCCCAAACCTCATTCCTATTCTTGATGTATTTGCCAAAATATCTGGATTATATATAAACCCCAAAAAATGTCTAGCACTCAATGTATCTCTTTCCAACATAGAACTGAACTCAGCAAAAATTTGCCTCCCTTTTACTTGGTCAGACAGATCAATCCCATATTTAGGAGTTCATCTAACAGCATCTTTAGAGGACCTATTTAAAATTAACTATCCCCCACTGTTAAAAAAGCTCTTTAACTTAATGAATTCATGGTCTCATCTTCCATTGTCATGGTTCGGAAGAATCAACTCTGTAAATATGACGATATTACCGAAACTACTTTATTTATTTAGAGTACTACCAATACCGATCCCAGCTTATCATTTAAGAATAATACAAAGGAAAGTGTCGTCATTTATATGGGGAGCATCCAAACCAAGAATACAATTGCACACATTATATCTCCCCAAGCTTAACGGAGGCCTAGGCTGTCCCAATTTTGCATATTACTATAGAGACGCACATATAGCGAGTCTTGCTAAATACCATGCATATCAAGAAACCCCATTATGGGTATCAATTAAAGCCACGGAATGTGATCCTATTGCAATATCCAATTTATTATGGATCTCATCTAAAGACCGAAAAGACCTAAAAAATCCTATTACCAAACACTATATATCCCTTTGGGATAGATTCAAAAAGAGCAATCAATTACAATCTTTACACAATCCATTATTGTCATTTTATAGAAACCCTGCCTTCTATCCAGCATGGGTGTCCCCTAAATCTTTTAAAGAATGGACATCCCGAAATGTTCTAAATTTGTATAAATTTATACACTCATCGTCATATATCCCTTTTACCACCCTTTGTGAAAAATATGGTTTACCACAATCGGAATTATTCAGATATTTCCAAATCAAAAAAATGTTCACACCCTTAGTCAACACATCACCCCAATTAGCACATATGTCCAGTTTTGAAAACATTTGTAAAAAGGATCCCCACGCTAGAGGAACAATTTCTACCTTATATTCTCACTTACTGGTCTATTCCAATAAAAATAGCCCGTCTTATGTCCAGAAATGGGAAAAAGACTTTGAGCGTACACTAGATATTTCTGATTGGAACCAAATATGGTCCACAGTTAAAACAGCTTCCCCCAATGTATTAGCGGTTGAAGCTAATTATAAAGTGATGACAAGGTGGTATTTGGTTCCATCTATATTGGCTAAATATGTACAAAACTATCCGGCACAATGCTTCAGAGGATGCTCAGATTTGGGCACATTTTTTCATATCTGGTGGACGTGTCCATTAGCACAAACATTTTGGAAGGAAATATTCATAATTGCAACTAAACTGCTTGGTAAAACAGTTCCTGTTGATCCAGCAACGGCATTACTCAATTTGAAGCCTGAATTCATAACATATTCCCAATTTAAGTTGTTAGTGCAACTCTTCACAGCAGCTAAACAAACTTTAGCAAAAGCTTGGAAAACTCCAACATTAGTTCTAAATGAAACAAAAGCCAAAATGAATTATTATATGACCCATGCCAAGATGATAGCTATCGAAATGGACACGATCACCAGTTTTGAAAAGATTTGGCAACCTTGGATTACATATACCACGCCAACCCTTGACAAAAATGTGCTGCTGCCATGGTAACTCAAATGATAACTAATAATCATTAACCTGGATTAATTCTGATTGTAGTGGTGACTCTCGATCTAGCCTCCCGGACTCCCCTCTTCTTCTCTTCTAGCTTCTATACTCTCTTCTTCCCCCCTTTTCCTACTCACCTTCTTTCTCACTCTTTATAACTATTTCTTTGTACTACCCTCCCTTATGATTTTGAAGCTCTATATTTTATCTAAATGACCATATCTTTGCTTGTCTAAGAAACGAAATGAGACAACAGTCTATATAAATACATAATAATTAAAAAAAAACAAATATTTTTGAACAAATATACTATTATATTCTATCCTTTTTTCTCTCATCATTTCACATGCTTTATTGCTTATAGTTATTTATATTGTCCCATTTCACTGTATATGATTGTATATCTGAACACTAGCAAACGAGCTTCCCTATGCTGCATGTGTTGTAATCTTTCTATGTTACTTGTATACATTCCTTGTACTTAAATAAAATACTTTTGACAAGAAATAGGTCTGTAATTCTTACATTGGGTGTGGTCCTTACCCTCCTTGGAAATAACTACAATATGTGCCCTGAGAGTATCTCTTGGTATTGGTCGATGTTCTAGAAGGGAATTGAATGCTTTTATAAACCTCGGACCTAAGATAGAAGCAAATGCCTTATAATAGACTACTTTGTACCCATTGGGGCCAGGAGCTTTATGGGGCTTAAGAGAATTAATTGCACTCATATATTCGTCGATTGATATCGGCACATTTAGTAATTCAGACGCATCCTTAGAAATTGATTGTAAACCTGAGGAGACAAGATAGTCTTGAATTAGTTGTTGCTTTTGTACCATCTGATCTGGCGAGATATTAGTCTGTAAATTGTATAACAGCTGATAATATTCTCAGAAAACCTCTGCTATATCACTAGATACAGAAGTACGCTTTCCTCCGTCAGTCTGTATGTGGGACATAGTTTCTCTGTGAGTTTTCTCTGAGTGGGCCAGCAGTTTGCCTGATTTGTTCCCTTGTTCATAATATATATTCCTGGACCTCAAAATCTGTATGCTAGTCTCTAGTTTCATCAGAGAGGATCATTTTTCACACTCTAACCTAAGGTCTACTGCTACGGATTGTGAAAGTGATTTTTTTATGTGATTTTTTATGTTTAATTTCTAAATCTGTTACCAAATTTAATTGAACTTAAAACGCTGCTTGGCTATTTTTCCATCGCCTTTTTAATCAGTATGCCTCGCATAACGCATTTATGCGTTTCCCATATTGTAAATGGGGAGATTTCCTCTGTGTCATTTTTGTAAAAAAGTCTGGTCAATTCACAAGTAAGTTGACCTTCCTGTAACAATGATTCGTTAAGTTTTCATGTCCAAGGTCTGTTGGTCGGTTAGTCAACTGAAGGTCTATAAACACCGGGGCATGGTCTGACACCATTTGTGTCCTGATTGAAGAATTCACCACCGCTGGTAATAGAGATTGAGATCCCCGAGCAAGCATTAGAGTAAATGGGCTTATATCAAACACTTTTAAGATCAGCAGAGGGACGATGTCCCCTGTCTACTCTCCTGTTCGCTCTAGTCATAGAACCACTTTCAGCTAAAATTAGAACTCAGGATACCATCAGGCTTTTGGTCAGGGGTCTGGAGGAATGAGTGTCCTTATATGCGAACGACATGCTTCTGTATCTGGGAGATCCAGAAATGTCCCTAACTGCGGCATTCTCCTTAATCCAAGAATTCTGAGATTTCTCTGGCTTTAGAATCAACTGGACCAAGTCGACGTTGTTTCCTCTAGACCCACAGCCAAACTTAGTGCCCCCTACTCAGTGCCCTCTGGCTGTGACGCCTCAATTTAAATATTTAGGAATTAATATTCCAGATGTGAACCTTTGGCCCGTAATCAGAACTTTTAGGGACAGAGTACAGAAATGGAAAGATCTCCCACTTATGTTACTAGGCAGAGCTAATCTGTTTAAAATGATCTTCCTGCCTAAATTTCTATATGTGTTCTCTAATGCCCCGATATACATTCCAAAGTAAACTTTCAGATATATTGACTCCCTGCTGAACTCCTTTTCATGGGGGTGAAAAGGCGGCTAGGGTTTCTCTGGCCATCTTGCAATTACCGGTGGGGAGGGTAGGTCTGGTGGTGCCTGACCTCCGCCTCTACTACCTGGCATCACAGCTAGTACTTATACATTGGCGCATGTTCCCACAGCTGAACAATTGCAATTGCGGTTGAGGCAGCTGTGGTAATCTCCTACGAGACACTATTGAACTTTTTCTTTAGAGGGGAAGTCCCTACGGCAGGAGGCACAACAATGCTCAGATCGGCTAAGCGTGTGCTGGGGATTTGTCTAAAACATATAAAAGACGGCCCTCTACATCTGTCGCCCAATGCCCCACTATGGTTTAACCCATGTTTGAAGGCATTTTTTCACCTAGAGGATGGATATAGATGGGCCAAATTTGGACTTGCTTACACCAACTATATGACAATGGTGAATTAAAATCATTTGTGCAGCTGAAGAGGGAGCTGGGTGTCCCGAATTCCTGGACATTTCAGTTCGCCAGACTGAGACATGCAGCTCACGCTCAGTTCGGGACAGGACCAGTACCTCTTGAAAACACTAAGCTAAAAACACTCCTTGCTGCACACGATCACAATAAACGGATATCTACATACTATATTGCACTCATGGATAAAAAACACCCAAGGGAAAAGAAAATTAGAGACAGATGGACCGCTATCGTGCCGGAACTTATGGAACTTACGGAGGCACAATGGGAGGAAGTTTTGACCTCATATATGCCCACGGTTATTTCAGCCAGGGACAAAGTGATACAACTTAGTGATACAACTAAGATACTTACATCAAATGTACTATACCCAACACCCACTGTATAAGATGGGTAGAAGGGACAACCCCACATGTCATAAGTGTTTAGCAGCAGAAGGATCCTTTATACACATGGTATGGGAATGCAATAGGATACGGCCCTTATGTTCGCAGGTAACCCAGTTTCTTGCGGATACGTTTGATCTCCCGAACATATGCAGTCCACTGTTAGGACTCTTAGGTATTATAGAAGATAAAGTCATGAGTAACAATATGATAACGCTCCTGTGACTACTATTTTATTATGTTAGAAAGCTAATTGTCATCAACTGGATTAAAAGGGACCATCTTACATTATCCGATTGGAAAGGCCTAGTCAATGCTAATATCGCACTGTATAAGATGACTTATGAAACCAGGGGATGTGCAAAAAAATTCAATAAAGTATGGGGAAAATGAATAGACTCCAGGGAAACTGTACCAAATGATATCTAAAAACAAAAAATTTTTTTTCGCACAAAACAGCAGAGTTATACATAATGTAGGAGGAGCGTGGAAGAGCATGGTTCTGGGGGAATGACAGCACACAGCAAAATTGGTTATGGAGGTGTTTGCCTCCAAGTTTTTGTCCTTTATTTTTACTTTTAATAAGTTACAAGATGATATTAGTATACATCAAAGTTACCGGCAGAAAATGGAAAAAGAGCTATTTGTACTGATGAATATATTATATTCAGTTATTGGGAAAGTAAAGACTTCTAAATGGAAATAATATACCAACATATGCAACTATGACTGTACCCTCTTTGCACTATTTACTGCTATGTATGTACACTTGGCAAACAAAAACCATTTAAAAAAAAAAAAAAAAATTTATCAAAGACAGATGTCAACAGATTAACGCATGGTTTAGTGTGACTTAGCCCTGTTATTGCTTCATACTTAGGAATACAAATAACCAACTCTGTATAACATGCACCAGGCCTGTATGGCACCAGCAGTAGAACTTTTTTGACCTTGGGAATCACTGACTCCTGCTGTGGTTCAGCCATTTTCATTAATGCCTAATCTAAAGTATCTTTGTGCTGACATTTGAGGAAAACATATGTTGGTATCACTAATTTGCTAACAATGATTTATTTGTTTACAGATATGGGATAAATTACCGGATCTCAAAGCTGTTGTACAGTATAAAGGCACTTTGCAGGTTAAACGCTCAGATCTATACACGGTATGTAGTAATGTAAGCACATCTTGTAGAGTTGTTTTCATGTGTCTATGTGTGCACTACTAAAATCTGATGTATTAAATAATTATATATTGTCAAAAATATCATATTTAACTGACAGCTTTCCTCTACAATCCCAAACTGCCGGACAGCCTCACTTACCGCCAGGGGCGGATCCAGAGTCTAATCTCGGGAGGGGCACTGCCAAAATGTTTACGGGCAATTTGTCAGGGCAATTTCTGGTGTTGGCGCTTCAATCATAACAGCACCATGGTTAATATGGTGTCAGGATGATTGAAGTGCATTATTGTTATTATTACATTGTAATATAAAATGAAATAGTTCAACTCACCATAATGCAGAATCAGTGGGAGCCCTGAGTGTGCAGATTGTCACTTCCCAGTGACCAGTGACAGTGTCCCTGTTGTTCCAGAGTGAGGGCGGGCAGTGAGAGATCATGTCATCTCTTTGCTGCCTGCACAGTAATGGCAGTCTTCTTTTAGATGCAGAAATGTGGTGATGCAGGGGGCGGTGAGAGACAGTGGTGCCACCAGCTTTCAAATTTAGGGGGGGGGGGACATGGGGAGACAGGGACAAAAGTAGTGGGGCCAACTATAAAATGCACATATATATATATATATATATATATATACACATACACACACACACATAAATACACAGTGTCTTGAAAAATTATTGGTGGTTGCAGCCAGGTGGAGGGGAGGATAGGGTTGGAGCAGCCAGATGGAGGGGAGGACAGAGTGGGTGCAGCCAGGTAGAAGGGAGCACAGGGTGGGAGCAGCCAGATGGAGAGGAGGACAGGGTGGGAGTGTCATGAAGATCCTGCCAGAAATCTAAACCCGGGCCGTCCTGGCCCTCAGATTCCATTGCGCATGCGCATGCGCGCCCGGGCGCGGGCACGTGCACAACCGCGCACAGGGAGACGGGCGCGCGCCCTAGTTAGCACCAGCCGGCCTATTTAAGCCTGACTTGAGCAGACGGTCTTTGCTGTCTGCTCTACAGCGTTGTGGTGTAGTAAAAGAAACCTGATCCTGTTATACCTGTTCCTTTGACCCGGCTTGCCATAAAGACTATCCTGCTTTCTGCCTGTACCCGACCCCGGCTTCCAGTGACCATCCTCCTGCCTGATCCATTGTACCTTGCCCTAGTTCAGATTCATTACCTGACTTCTTGATGAACTCTGGTTCCTTGTTTAGCCTCTGTCCAGTCTGCAGTCTGACCCTCTGTAAACGAGCCTGTTCACCTGTTGGTTCCAGTCCATTCAGTGGTTCCGTTTCCTGTGTTCAGTTCCTGCCAGCTCTGCTATCCAGTTTACCTGTGAGCCTGCTTTCCTGTGATCCTGCCAGCTCTGCTATCCAGTTTACCTGTGAGCCTGCTTTCCAGAGATCCCGCCTGCTCAGCTAATCTGTTTCCTTCCCACCGGTCTGTTGATCCTGCCAGGCACCCGTGCTCCTCCTCACTCCTGGCTCTCCTGTTCCCACACCAGGGGACCAGGAGTGGGAGACGCAAGGGAGGCCTCTCCCTGCAATCTCGGGCTCGCACCACCAGGTACGTGACAGTAGCAGACAGCCATGTCTGAGCCCGAGCAGGGAGCCCCCGCCATGGAGGGGCTATGCCAACACCTGGCAGGTCTGACCGAAGCGGTGAAGAACCTCCAGCAGGGTTACACCCGGCTGGAGGAACGGGTACTGGCCCTGTCTGGTCCATCCAGTACTCAAGGAACTCCTCACCCAGCAATACCCCCAACGGGGCCTGCACCTACCCAGACTATAGTGATGCTACCACCTGAGCCCAAGGTACCTACTCCAGAGAAATTTACGGGTGCCCGTGGTAGCTTCAGAACTTTCCGTAACTCTTGTGAACTCCATTTTGCCCTGCAACCTAGGACCTTCTCTTTAGAGACCACCAAGGTGGGTTTTGTGGTAGCCCTACTGACTGGGGATCCCCAAATCTGGGCCCACCGTCTCGTGGAACAAAAGGATGCAGCATTGACCAGTCTCTCCACCTTTTTTGATGCCATGGCGCAGCTTTATGAGGACCCCCAACTCTCAACCACTGTGGAGGCCGCCTTACGTTCTCTCCAACAGGGTCGAAGACCAGCAGAGGACTATGTGGCTGAGTTCAGGCGTTGGGGTGCCGACACCGACTGGAACGATGCTGCCCTTCGTCACCAATTCCGCATGGGCCTCTCAGACGCACTCAAGGACGAGCTCGCCAGAGTGGGGGTACCCCAGACCCTGAATTCCCTCATAGACCTAAGCATCCAAATTGACCGGCGCCTACGGGAGCGTAGGGCCGAACGAACCTTGGGGTCCCCAAAACCTACCTGGATGCTCCCTAGGGGTCCAAGTCACTTCCGCTCTGCTCCCCCTGTTAAACCTACTCATGCCTCTTCAGCATCAGAACCCATGCAACTTGGACTCCTGCGGCCTTCTCTCACCCCAGCAGAACGCCAGAGACGCCGCAGCAACAATCTGTGCCTGTATTGTGGAGAGCCTGGTCATTATGTCCGGAACTGCCCGGCTAAACTCCGTAAGTTCCCCACTATTCTCTCCAGTTATGTGGATCCTGTGACCGGGGTTTCATCTCATCTTGCCCTTTCTGTTTCCTTCCAGTTCTCAGGAAGGACCCTACAAACCACAGCTATCATTGACTCTGGTGCCTGCAGTTGCTTTATGGACTCTGCTTTTGCTGCCCGGCATCGAATTCCTCTCCGTCTGAGAAAACAAGGCCTGTCTGTCCACCTGGCAGATGGGTCCACCATCAAATCTGGCCCAGTGACTCAGGAGACTGCCCCATTGCACACAGTGATCTCAGAGTCACATCAAGAACTGTTATGTTTGGACATAATTTCTTCTCCCTTGTTTCCAGTCATTCTAGGGATCCCCTGGCTGCAAGCACACAACCCGGTCATCAACTGGTCCACAGGAGAGGTGGCCTTTTCTTCTCCCTACTGCCAAAGGTCCTGCGGCTCCTTGGCCCCCGCAGGACCCTCTGCTCTGCTCTGCCTCGAAAACGAGGCAGGTCTACGTCAGTCCATCCCTGAAGTCTACCATGCATACCTGGATGTGTTTAGTAAACAAAGGGCAGATGTGCTGCCACCCCATAGGCCCTATGACTGTCCCATTGAACTCCTTCCCGGGGCCAAGATTCCCTTCGGTAGGGTTTTCCCGTTAACAGAGGTGGAGCAGGGAAAACTAAAGGACTATATTGATGATAACCTGAAAAAAGGGTTTATCCGCCCGTCTACGTCTCCTGCAGGTGCAGGAATATTTTTTGTAGAGAAGAAGGACCATTCTCTCAGACCCTGTGTGGACTACCGTGCCCTAAACGAGGTCACAGTCAAAAATCGCTACCCGCTTCCCCTGGTACCTGAACTGTTTCAGAGGCTTGGCACGGCCTCCATCTTTTCTAAACTGGACCTCAGAGGGGCATACAATTTAATACGTATAAAGGATGGGGACGAATGGAAGACGGCATTTCGGTCTCGATTTGGGCACTTCGAGTACCTGGTGATGCCGTTTGGACTCTGTAACGCCCCCGCTACCTTCCAGTCCTTCATAAATGATGTGCTTCGGGACTTCCTTGATGTTTTTGCTGTTGTTTATCTTGATGACATACTAATTTTCTCTTCCTCCCTAGAGCTGCATCGTGGACATGTTAAAAGTGTGTTGGGCCGTCTCCGGCAACATGGCCTCTATGCCAAGGCAGAAAAATGTCTCTTTGAGGTAGAAAGCATACCCTTCATAGGTTTGATCATCTCCAGTAGAGGCATCCGGATGGACCCCCAGAAAATCTCAGCCATCCTGGACTGGCCAGTTCCCGCAGATAAAAAGGGGATCCAGCGATTCATTGGCTTCGCCAATTTTTATCGCAAATTCATCAAGGGATTCTCGGCCATAGTGGCACCCATTACTCAACTCACCAAACAAGGTACCCGTTTTCATTGGTCCCCTGAGGCCCAAGGGGCCTTCGAGGCCCTCAAGGGGCTCTTTACCTCAGCCCCTATCCTGAAGCATCCAGATCCTTCTCTGCCCTTTGTCCTCGAAGTGGATGCCTCAGAGATAGCTGTAGGGGCCATCCTGTCCCAGAGACAGGGCATCAAAGCCCTGCTACACCCCGTGGCATTCTTCTCACGGAAATTGTCCCCAGCCGAGAAGAACTACGATGTGGGGGATCGGGAATTACTGGCCATAAAGACCGCCCTCGAGGAATGGCGTTACCTGCTAGAAGGGGCTACTCACCCAATCCTGATCTTCACAGATCACAAAAATCTAGAGTACTTAAAGACTGCCAAGAGGTTAAAACCTAGACAGGCCCGTTGGGCCTTATTTTTCTCTCGTTTTACTTTTCACGTGACATATCGTCCGGGTTCCAAAAACGCGAAGCCGGACGCTCTGTCTCGTATGTATCACAAATCCCAGGATGGTTCCCCTCCAGACACTATCCTTGCCCCTGGAAACTTTCTCCTGCTACAGGAAGACCTACGGTCCCAGCTCAGGCGGGCTTCCAGTGGCCTCATACCCACTCCCGGTCCTGGGTTGCAGGCCAAGGATGGGCTATTGTGGCATGGGGATAAGATTTTCATTCCCGAGGGTCTGCGGGTAACCGTCCTGGAATTGTGCCATGATCACAAGCTTGCCGGACACTTTGGTGTCACCAAGACCACTGAATTGGTACAACGTACCTTCTGGTGGCCTCAGCTAAGGGAAGACTGCAGGAAATTTGTGGAAACATGCACTGTGTGTATTCGGAGCAAAAGTCACAGAACCAAAGCCTGGGGCTTACTCAAGCCATTACCAGTCCCAGATCGCCCCTGGAAAATGCTGTCCATAGATTTCATTGTGGAACTGCCCCCAGCAGAGGACCACACTACGATCTTCGTGATAGTTGATCGTCTGTCAAAAATGGCACACTTTGTTCCCATGAAGGGCACCCCTTCTGCCTCAGAAACCGCACAAGTGTTCATCCGAGAAGTCATCAGACTCCATGGGGTACCAGCCAACATAGTGTCCGACCGAGGGGTACAATTCACCTCTCGGTTCTGGAAATCACTCTGCAAGGCCCTCAACATTGAGCTATCGTTTTCTTCCGCTTATCACCCTCAAACCAATGGGCAGACCGAAAGAACCAATCAGACCCTGGAACAATATCTTCGATGCTTTTCTTCCTTCTCCCAAGACGATTGGATCTCCCTGTTACCAGTTGCCGAGTTTGCATATAACAATGCTATCCACTCGGCCACCCAACAGACACCTTTCTTCGCCAACTATGGCTTTCATCCTTCATTCCTGCCCAATTCTCTTCCTGAATGTACTGTGCCCGCAGTCCAGGAGAAGATTGACTTCTTTGCTTCCAATAACCAACTCCTGCAGGACACCATGGCCCGGACCCAGGAACATAACAAAACAGTCTTTGACCGAAAGAGGCGTGGAGAATTGATACTGGCACCGGGTGACACAGTGTGGCTCTCCACCTTGAATCTGAAGTTGGCTTGTCCCTCAAAGAAACTGGGCCCTAAGTTCTTAGGTCCCTTTCCAGTCAAACGAAAGATTAATGAAGTAGCCTATGAGTTGGAACTTCCTGATTCCCTCAAGGTCCATCCAGTCTTTCATGTTTCCCTGTTAAAGCCCTCCACTTCCAACCCCTTTTTCAACAGAAGGACGGTACCCCCGGACCCAGTCTTGGTAGATGGCGAGGAAGAATATGAGGTAGAGGCCATACTAAATGTCAGAAAAAGGAGAAATCAGAATCAGTTCTTGATCAAATGGAAAGGATATGGTCCTGAAGAGAATTCCTGGGAGCCCGAGTGTAATATCCATGCTAAGAGTCTAGTTCAAGCCTTCAAAAGAGCTCATCCTGAGAGATTTGCCCAGAGGGGCACCCGGAGGTTGCCCCTAGGAGGGGGGCAATGTCATGAAGATCCTGCCAGAAATCTAAACCCGGGCCGTCCTGGCCCTCAGATTCCATTGCGCATGCGCATGCGCGCCCGGGCGCGGGCACGTGCACAACCGCGCACAGGGAGACGGGCGCGCGCCCTAGTTAGCACCAGCCGGCCTATTTAAGCATGACTTGAGCAGACGGTCTTTGCTGTCTGCTCTACAGCGTTGTGGTGTAGTAAAAGAAACCTGATCCTGTTATACCTGTTCCTTTGACCCGGCTTGCCATAAAGACTATCCTGCTTTCTGCCTGTACCCGACCCCGGCTTCCAGTGACCATCCTCCTGCCTGATCCATTGTACCTTGCCCTAGTTCAGAATCATTACCTGACTTCTTGATGAACTCTGGTTCCTTGTTTAGCCTCTGTCCAGTCTGCAGTCTGACCCTCTGTAAACGAGCCTGTTCACCTGTTGGTTCCAGTCTATTCAGTGGTTCCGTTTCCTGTGTTCAGTTCCTGTCAGCTCTGCTATCCAAGCTCACCTGTGAACCTGTTCGCCAAGCCATTGTCCAGTTCCTGTCAGCTCTGCTATCCAAGTGTACCTGTGAACCTGTTCGCCAAGTCATTGTCCAGTTCCTGTCAGCTCTGCTGTCCAAGTTTACCTGTGAACCTGCTTGCCAAGCCGTTGTCCAGTTCCTGTCAGCTCTGCTATCCAGTTTACCTGTGAGCCTGCTTTCCAGCGATCCTGCCAGCTCTGCGATCCAGTTTACCTGTGAGCCTGCTTTCCAGCGATCCTGCCAGCTCTGCTATCCAGTTTACCTGTGAGCCTGCTTTCCAGCGATCCTGCCAGCTCTGCTATCCAGTTTACCTGTGAGCCTGCTTTCCTGTGATCCTGCCAGCTCTGCTATCCAGTTTACCTGTGAGCCTGCTTTCCTGTGATCCTGCCAGCTCTGCTATCCAGTTTACCTGTGAGCCTGCTTTCCTGTGATCCTGCCAGCTCTGCTATCCAGTTTACCTGTGAGCCTGCTTTCCTGTGATCCTGCCAGCTCTGCTATCCAGTTTACCTGTGAGCCTGCTTTCCTGTGATCCTGCCAGCTCTGCTATCCAGTTTACCTGTGAGCCTGCTTTCCTGTGATCCTGCCAGCTCTTCTATCCAGTTTACCTGTGAGCCTGCTTTCCTGTGATCCTGCCAGCTCTGCTATCCAGTTTACCTGTGAGCCTGCTTTCCTGTGATCCTGCCAGCTCTGCTATCCAGTTTACCTGTGAGCCTGCTTTCCTGTGATCCTGCCAGCTCTGCTATCCAGTTTACCTGTGAGCCTGCTTTCCTGTGATCCTGCCAGCTCTGCTATCCAGTTTACCTGTGAGCCTGCTTTCCAGTGATCCTGCCAGCTCTGCTATCCAGTTTACCTGTGAGCCTGCTTTCCTGTGATCCTGCCAGCTCTGCTATCCAGTTTACCTGTGAGCCTGCTTTCCTGTGATCCTGCCAGCTCTGCTATCCAGTTTACCTGTGAGCCTGCTTTCCAGTGATCCTGCCAGCTCTGCTATCCAGTTTACCTGTGAGCCTGCTTTCCTGTGATCCTGCCAGCTCTGCTATCCAGTTTACCTGTGAGCCTGCTTTCCTGTGATCCTGCCAGCTCTGCTATCCAGTTTACCTGTGAGCCTGCTTTCCAGAGATCCCGCCTGCTCAGCTATCCAGTTTACCTGTGAGCCTTCCCACCGGTCTGTTGATCCTGCCAGGCACCCGTGCTCCTCCTCACTCCTGGCTCTCCTGTTCCCACACCAGGGGACCAGGAGTGGGAGACGCAAGGGAGGCCTCTCCCTGCAATCTCGGGCTCGCACCACCAGGTACGTGACAGGGAGCAGCCAGATGGAGAGGAGGACAGGGTGGGAGCAGCCAATTGGAGGGGAGGACAGGGTGGATGCAGCCAGATGGAGAGGAGGACAGGGTGGGAGCAGCCAGATGGAGAGGAGGACAGGGTGGGAGCAGCCAATTGGAGGGGAGGACAGGGTGGATGCAGCCAGGTGGAGGGGGGAAAGAGTGGGAGCAGCCAGGTGGAAGGGAGGACAGAGTGGGAGCAGCCAGTGATAAGGTCCTGTACCTCTATGGAAGCCTGCATCCCAGCCCTCCTCATCCCCCCACCTGGAGGTAAGTTCTTACCTTGGGGGATATATAGTAGAATCAGATCACTGTCACTTTCTCTCTGGCTCCCTCCACCCGACAGCCTTGTGGTCCCTCTTCTCCTCTCACGACCCTCCTCTCCCCTCCTCCCACTCAGCATGTTGGGGGCTGCAGTGTACTCTCAGGGAATCGCCCTGGGCCTGCTGGTATCCGGGACTACATGTTCCATAATCCTCTTGGTGTTAGTTTTCCAGCCATTGGCCCTAAATGTAGCCAATAGGAGCGGGCATCGCCGGGTGAATGAGAGCTGCTCAGCTCAAGGAGGAGGAGTGGAAATCCCCCGCAGCTGCAGCTCTGCCTGTGTCCCTTCACAGATCCTGTCAGTTTCGGCCCTGCTGCCCTGTGTCCTAATGGGGGGTTAGTATCAGCACAGCCTGCTCACTATTTTCTCAGGGGGGGGCAATTGACCCGTTGCCCCCCCTGGATCCGCCCCTGCTCACTGCATGATTTCTCCTTCATTAAAGAGGAATCTATTCCACTATGGCCACTTAGAGAACCCAGTCACAAGAGTGCTACTCTCTTTTGAGGATCTCAGGGAAAAACATGATCTGCCCCGTAGCACCTTTTTTGGTTACCTCCAAATTCGGCATTACACATTAACCTTGACATCCAACCTCCAGTTTTCCAATTTGTCACCATTTGAATGCATAATTCTCTCTGGCCCATCACAGAATAGTTAAACCTCAGATATTTAAACTTCAAACTTTTAAACTCGTACAATATAGATTGGTAAACATAGTTATATGCTTAAATGGGAGCAATCTTTCGGAGAAGATCTATCCACTGAGCAATGGCAAACTGTATGGTCCTGAGCGGTCAAAAGCTCTATTTTCACCCTCTTAAAGGAAAATACAGTGCCTACAAAGTACTATTCTTTTGGTACATGACCCCCTCCTGCCTACATGCTATATATCCATTGGCCTCGGCCCACTGCTGGAGGTGCCTTAAAGACTGAGGCACTCTAAAGCATATTTACTGGCAATGCCCCTCCTTGCCATCATACTGGCACTCGGTCCAAGACCTCCTTCATTGGTTATTCAAGGTTGACATTTCGTTCCATCCAAAAATCTATTAGACCTACTCCCACCTAAATTGCCAGGGTTAGCAAAAAAATTGGCCACTCACATTTTAACGGCGGCCAGATGCCTAATAGCCCTCCAATGGAAGAGACAAACACTACCAACACCAGCTGACCTTTATGCCAGATTTAAGGAAGTGGAGATCATGGAGTCTTTGACAGCACAATTAGCTGACAAGATTGATCGCCATTGTGCGATCTGGGAACCCTGGCATTGCCGAGAAGACCCTCCATGATATTACCAAGCAAAAGGCCAGACCATGGTTACCACATTAATATGTAAAGAATAACATTTTAGGTTAACTCAGTATCTGACTGTCAAATTAGGTATTTTAAATAATGTATTTTAGTGCCATATGTTTCCTAGTACTTATGCTGACACTAAACCAAGTCTGGGTACTTCCATGTAACATAATAGTTCTTAGCATATTGTATAATGTTTCTGATGTTGTGTCATTATCAGTGGGATGAGTTCCTGGAACTGGGGAAGGATATCAGTGAGGAGCATCTGGATGACATCATAACTTCACAGAAGCCCAATCAATGCTGTGTTCTTATCTACACATCGGGGACCACCGGGAACCCAAAAGGAGTAATGCTGAGCCATGATAATGTAGGTGAAAAAAAAACTATTCTAAAACTTAATAGTGCAATTCTCCTATCCAATATAATCTGTACCAGGTAGACTCTTATGTATGTAATGGTTTAATACAAGCATGGCTCCCATTCCTGGTAGAGAAAGTTAAATTTTCAGACATTTATTTATTTAATACAGGTACTTGTATAGACCATCAATTTACGCAGTGCTTTACATATACATATTGTACTTTCAAATCAGTCCCTGCCCCAAGGAGCTTTCAATCTAAGGTCCCTAGCTCACATTCATACATACACATACTAAGGCCAATTTAGACAGGAGCCAATTAATCACCAGTATGTCTTTGGGGTGTGAGAGGAAACCATAGCACCCACAGGAAACCTACGCAGGCACAGGGAGAACATGCACATTTTGGTCTGACTGATAATATGTTCACGTGCGGTCCGATCTGCCACCTGCCAGGTCCAATGGACACAGCCAATAACAGATCACTATAATGATCCACTGACGGTACCATGTGTATTGCTTTGCTCACTGTATATAAAAAAAATAAAAAGAAAGGGGAAAAAAAGTAGAAAAAAATAAAAACATATATTTAAAAAATAGAAAAAAAAATATTCCTTTTTTTTTTTTTTTTTTTACATACTGTCACCAGTCAGTGTCCCTGATCCTCACCATGCCAGTTATATGATGATGCTTTAATTTCTTGATTTTCCAAACAATTGTGACAAAAAATGACAACTTCAACTCGCATTACAACTCGCCATGCCACTTACTAAATACCTTAGACTGTCTACTCTTCAAAATGGAGTCATTTGGGAGATATTTGTACTGTGCTGGCATTTTCGGGCCTCAAGAAATGAGATGGGCCGTCAGTACATCAGGATTGATCAATTTTCAGATATATACCATAGTTGGTGGACTCTATAACTTTCCTACAGACCAAATAATATACACCGATTTGGGTTATTTTCACCAAAGACATGTAGAAGTATATCCTAAATTTATGATGAAAGATTTTTTATTTGCAAAATTTTATAACAGAAACATAGAAAAACATTTTTTTATCACCATTCTCGCCCTATTTTCGTTTATTTTGCAAAAAAAAAAAAAATTTAATGATTTTTTAAGCGATTTAATTAAGTGATTAAATACCACAAATACTCTGTGTGGAAAAAAAAGATAACAATATTATATGTGTACAGTGTTGCATGACCGTGCAATTGTCATTCAAAGCGTGAAAGCTGTAAATTGGCCTGGCCAGGAAGGGGGTAAAAGTGTCTGGTATTGAAGCGGTTAAAGTGCTTTTCCTAGTTAACTGTTGATCACACAGTGCATCGCTTGCACAAGTTTTATTGAAGGAAGTACCATAAAAGTATCAAAAATTGGAAATGGTGCAACAACATACGTTGTAAATTGTTTTTAAGAGCCTGCTGCTCACCCCTGATAATTTGTAAGAAAATTGTATGTAGTTTTCCCCGTGGGGTTTTTAGGCAGATATGAAGACAATATTGTTTGTGAAATCAAAAAAGATTTTTATTTTTTAAGTTAATCGAACAAACGATGAACTTGAAATATTAAAAATGCGAGCTCTGGTTAGCACATAGCAGTTATTTCCATGGATACAAGTGAATATTTACAGCGGAAAAATACAGCAATACAATAAAGCTATAGAGAAAAATACTCAATGTATAAGGTATACATGTACCACATAGCCCTCAACCCCGATGCATTTCGACCGTTGTCGGTCTTCTTCAGGGGGGATACATATTTCAGAGGGTGAAAAGCCTTTGTGTTAGCTCTGTGAGACATCAAAGACAAAAAAACTTTAATCAATTTTAACATTTTTTATATATGATAGTAGTGAAGTATGTTCGGTATTTACATTGTATGCATCATATTTACCTTTCCACTGAGGAAATTATTGCTCGAACCAGAGATTTGACTTAAAAGAAAGCAGACTTGCTTCACTCAGAATCCCCAGGGATACCTAGCAGCCCCTCCACCAGTGCTGCAATTCCCAAACAGCCCACACATGGGGGGAGTGGGGAACCCCAAAGGATAGGAAGTAGCCACAGTCCTACAAGTGGCAGCAGATTATTGGCACATTTCACCCCTGATGGTGGCGACCCTCGGGAGGTGGACACACCTCGAAATGACAATTAGATTGGAGTAATTTGGGATAATATGTATATATCATTTTTCTATTTTTTAATATTATTTATTTAATTGTCTACTATATATTGCTTACTCTTTAAATAAGTACCCAAAGCTGATGCAACGTGAGCTGGGGATAGTAATGAATAATAATATTTGGGAATGAAGTATTGTGTTGGAAATAAATTAGTGCATGTCAAAGAATTAAATATGAATGAATAAAATAGTGGAGTGTATGAGTGCATTAGGTCTGTATGTAAATGATAATTGATATGTGTTAGTGCCAGAACAAATAAGTTTAAAGAGGAATTAATTATGAATAAAATTATGTTAGTGGTGAATGAAAATGAAATAAAATAAAAGTAGAATTTAAATATATAAAAAATATATAGTATAATGTGAATCAGTGCATGAGTGCTAAGTGATACATTGTGCAAAGCCGTATAGTTATCAACCCCTATTGGGTGACTGAAAGTGTGGGTGAGTATTAGAAAATCTTATCAAAAATGCTAGTGAGCAGTGATGGAGACATAAAAAAATCTTGTTTTACCTGTGCCAGTAGTAATAGTATTAGTAATAGGGATAACTGCAGAATTGTCCTTTGTTGTGACCAACAGGATATTAGACAGTCATGAATAGGCTGTAATAGAATACAGCCATTATAGTTGGTTGCATTTGCAGATTATACACGTGGTAAGATGGTTTTAGTAAATCCCCCGAAGATTAAGTCAGTAAAACAGAGTACATACCTTATAGTGTGCCAGTAGTCAATAAGCCCTGCAGGGATCAGAGTGACAGTTGGTCTGATGCAGGGCACAGTATATATAGGAAGGGTTTACCAACTTGATAGGCCGATTGCAAATCGGTTCTGGTGGTTCAGGTGTGTCCAATTAACCTGGGGGTACCGCCCCCCCACGGATGATAGTGCAATTCTGCAGTTATCCCTACTGGCACCTACTGGCACCTCCATCACTGCTCACTAGCATTTTTGATAAGATTTTCTAATACTCACTCACACTTTCAGATATCACTTTCAGCCACCCAATAGGGGTTGATAACTATACGGCTTTGCACAATGTATCACTTAGCACTCATGCACTGATTCACATTATATTATATATTTTTTATATATTTAAATTCTACTTTTATTTTATTTTATTTTATTTCATTTTCATTCACCACTAACATAATTTTATTCATAATTAATTCCTCTTTAAACTTATTTGTTCTGGCACTAACACATATCAATTATCATTTACATACAGACCTAATGCACTCATACACTTCACTATTTTATTCATTCATATTTAATTCTTTGACATGCACTAATTTATTTCCAACACAATACTTCATTCCCAAATATTATTATTCATTACTATCCCCAGCTCATGTTGCATCAGCTTTGGGTACTTATTTAAAGAGTAAGCAATATATAGTAGTCAATTAAATAAATAATATTATAAAATAGAAAAATTATATATACATATTATCCCAAATTACTCCAATCTAATTGTCATTTCTAGGTGTGTCCACCTCCCGAGGGTCGCCACCATCAGGGGTGAAATGTGCCAATAATCTGCTGCCACTTGTAGGACCGTGGCTACTTCCTATCCTTTGGGGTTCCCCACTCCCCCCATGTGTGGGATGTTTGGGAATTGCAGCACTGGTGGAGGGGCTGCTAGGTATCCATGGGGATTCTGAGTGAAGCAAGTCTGCTTTCTTTTAAGTCAAATCTCTGGTTCGAGCAATAATTTCCTCAGTGGAAAGGTAAATATGATGCATACGATGTAAATACAGAACATACTTCACTACTATCATATATAAAAAATGTTAAAATTGATTAAAGTTTTTTTGTCTTTGATGTCTCACAGAGCTAACACAAAGGCTTTTCACCCTCTGAAATATGTATCCCCCCTGAAGAAGACCGACAACGGTCGAAATGCATCGGGGTTGAGGGCTATGTGATACATGTATACCTTATACATTGAGTATTTTTCTCTATAGCTTTATTGTATTGCTGTATTTTTCCGCTGTAAATATTCACTTGTATCCATGGAAATAACTGCTATGTGCTAACCAGAGCTCGCATTTTTAATATTTCAAGTCCATCGTTTGTTCGATTAACTTAAAAAATAAAAATCTTTTTTGATTTCACAAACAATATTGTCTTCATATCGGCCTAAAAACCCCACGGGGAAAACTACATACAATTTTCGTACCATAAAAGTATTACCAAGTTTATATTATCTTTCATGCTGGCACAAAGCCTTTATTTCATTCGCCTTAGTGGAAAATTTAGAAGTAATATGACCTAAAGATCTGTAATGCATTTCATTTGGCATACATCCATCTGCTTACAGTGCCATTATTTATTGTCAGATCACCTGGACAGCTGCCCATGCCAGTTGTGCTGGAGGTATGCAGGCTGCAGAAGTTCAGCAAGAGTCTATAGTCAGCTATCTTCCTCTTAGTCATATTGCTGCCCAGATTTATGACTTGTGGACTGGCATCAAGTGGGGAGAACATGTCTATTTTGCAAATCCGGATGCCCTCAAGGTAAGTGAGAAAAAAAAATGAAGGTTCTCCCCCTGCATGGGCAAACTGGATCAGGGCAAAGTCATGCAGCTTTCTAAAAATATACACATAGAAATTTTATATATATAACACTATCCCTGAAATTCATAAAAACCGGGCAGGCAGATTTTGCTATAGTGTCCCTCTTGTGTTCTAAAAGTGGTGAAGACTGCTCCAAATTCATGTACTAGAACTTGAACTTGAATTTGGCTCATGCTGCGCCACTTTTAGAATGCACGTTAGACACTTTTGCAAAATCAGTTTGAGACGTTTTTTTCCCTCTGTACAACAAAGAAGAGTTGGTCTTAATTAGCTCCACTTTTAACGTTTGGCACATTCAATGCAACACAATGTAAAAGTGGCACATTCAATGTGTCACAATGTATAAGTGGCACATTCAATGTGACGCAATGTATAAATGGCACATTTAATGCGACACAATGTAAAAGTGGCACATTCAATGCGACACAATGTATAAGTGGCACATTCAATGTGACACAATGTATAAGTGGCACATTCAATGTGACGCAATGTATAAATGGCACATTTAATGCAACACAATGTAAAAGTGGCACATTCAATGGGACACAATGTATAAGTGGCACATTCAATGTGACACAATGTAAAAGTGGCACATTTTAGGACTATCTACTGTAAATTTGCTGTACGAGACACTGTTAGAATCAAATACTTCATGAATTTGGCGCAATACATTAACAACAGAAAAGTGGAGCATCAGGTTTATTGAATTCCCTCCTATTTCTATATATATATTTATATATATATATATATATATATATATATATATATATATATATATAAAGCCTAATTAACAGAGCCTAAACACAACATTAACCATTTGCCGACCAGCACAAGCTAATTTACGTTCAGCAGAATGCCACTGGTGGGCAAAAGGGCGTACCGGTACGCCCCCTTTAAGAAGCGGTGCTGCGGGCGCACGCACGCCGCGGTCTCCGTGACCGTGGGTCCCACGTACTCGATGTTTGCCGGGTGCCTGTGATCGTGTCACAGAGAGGTAGAACGGGGAGATGCTTTTGTAAACAAAGCATTTCCCGGTCCGCCTAGTGACAGGACCGAGATCACTGCTCTCTGTCATCGAGAGCAGTGATCATTGTCCTGTGTGTTGAAGCCCATCCCCCCACAGTTAGAATCACTCCCTAGGACACACTTAACCCATTCATCGCCCCCTAGTGGTTAACCTCTTCACTGCCAGTGTAATTTACACAGTAATCAGTGCATTTTATTATAGCACTGATCGCTGTATAAATGACAATGGTCCCAAAATAGTGTCAAAAATGTCCAATGTGTCCACCATAATGTCGCAATCCCGATAAAGATCGCAGATCGCCGCCATTACTGATAAAAAAAAATAATAATAAAAATGCCATAAAACTATCCCCTATTTTGTAGACTCTATATATTTTGCGCACACCAATTAATATACGCTTATTGCGATTTTTTTTTACCAAAAATATGTATAAGAATACATATCGGCCTAAACTGAGGAAAAAAATATATTTTTTATATATTTCTGGGGAATATTTATTATAGCAAAAAGCTAAAAATATTGCTTTTTTTTAAAAAAATTGTCGCTATTTTTTTGTTTATACCACAAAAAATAAAAACCGCAGAGGTGATCAAACACCACCAAAAGAAAGCTCTATTTGTGGGAAAAAAAGGAAGTCAATTTTGTTTGGGTGCAACGTCGCACAACTGAGCAATTGTCAGTTAAAGCGTTGCAGTGCCGAATCACAAAAAGTGCTCTGGTCAGGAAGGGGGTAGAATCTTCCAGGGCTGAAGCGGTTAAAGACGAACACCAGGAAAAAAAATATTTTCTAACTACTGTGAATGAACAAGGGGACAGGAGGGGTGGGTAAATGATAGTATCTCCCCTTGTACATTCACAGAATGATCGGGTCTCATCATTGAAGGAGAGCTGAGGCTCCCATACCTGCAGCGCCAGAAGTAGAGTGCATGTATTTTCAAGCATGAAATTAATTAGGATTTTGACCTTACACAGCAGCAATCTGGACCTAGGATAATTATCATTAAAGGTAACATAGCACAAGTTTTTTTTTTTTTTCTTCCTGGAGTTCCACTATGGAAATCTTTATTTTAGCCATGTGATGTTCAAATCTCATTGGATTGTCACTTTTCTGAAAAAAAAATATTCGTATCCTGGTGTGCACGCTTTGTGAATTGAGCCTACTTATATGTAAAAATAGATGCAAGATAAGATAACTTTTCTCTTCAAATACGTGGTATAAATTGCAGGGAACACTGGTGGATACACTGAGAGAGACACAGCCTACATCACACATGGGGGTCCCAAGAGTATGGGAAAAGATCATGGAACGTATTAAAGAGGTGTCATCACAAGCAAGTATTTTGAAGAGAAAAATGCTGTCATGGGCCATGTCAGTGAACCTGGAAAGGAACCTGAGTCCACCAAGAAAGTATGTAATATAGTTCAGCTAATCCCTTTACATATAAACCCCTGCTATTGTGAAACACGTGTATGTTTATTAGTCCCTTAGTATAATCTGCCTTGTTTGAACTGTCAGTGGCGTTGTGAATAATGAAGCTTAAAGTGATTGTAAAGTCTTGTTTTTTTTAGTTATGTTATACTTACCTGCTCTGTGTAGTGGTTTTGCACAAATCAGCCCAGATCCTCCTCTTCTCTGGTCCCTATTTGGCGCTCCTGGCCCCTCCCTCCTGCTGAGTGCCCCCACAGTAAACCGCTAGCTATGGGGGCAGCCGAGCCGAGTCACAGCTCTGTGTAGCCATTCAAACACTGAGACGCGGTCCGGCCCCTTTCTCTTCTCATTGGCTGACTGGCTTTAATTGACAGCAACGGGAGCCAATAGCCAAGCCCTGATGTCTCAGTCAATGAGCAAGGAAGTCCCCAGCAGCTGAGACACTGCTACAATATTGTTGGATCTAGATGGGGCTCAGGTAAGTATTATTGGGAGATGAGGGCGGCTGCTGCACACAGAAGTTTTTTTTTTTATCTTAATGCATAAAATGCGTTAAGGTAAAAACCTTCTGCCTTTCCAACCACTTTAAGAAGACTAAAAAAAGGGCCACAGACACCAAAATGAATATCTATAAAGTTATTATAGATTTTTAAATTGTGATTAAGTATTATATACAGTATATAGTGTTCTGTGTGTAGCTAAACCCTTCTATTTTGCAATTAGCAAGCCCCATACACACTATCAGTTTTTCTGCTGAGTTTTTCCTTATCGGAATCAGACGGAGCCCTGAGCGTGTTACTTGCCACCGTCGCCTACCACCAGTTGCAGCTTGTCACTTGTCACGTCACCTGCCACCAGCTGCAGCTTGTCACTTGCCACATCACCTGCCACCAGATGCAGCTGGTCACGTCACCTGCCACTAGATGCGGATTGTCCCTTGCCACGTCATCTGCCACCAAATGCAGCTTGTCACTGGCCATGTCACCTGCCACCAAATGCAGCTTGTCACTGGCCATGTCACCTGCCACCAGATGCAGCTTGTCACCTGCCACCATATGCAGCAGGTCACATCACCTGCCACTAGATACGGATTGCTCCTTGCCACGTCGCCTGCCATCAGATGCAGATTGTCCGTTGCCACGTCACCTTCCACCAGATGCAGCTGGTCACATCACCTGCCACTAGATGCGGATTGTCACTTGCCACATCACCTGCCACCAGATGCAGCCTGTCAAGTCACCTGCCACCAGATGCAGCTTATCACTTGCCACGTCACCTGCCACCATATTCAACCTGTCACAACACCTGCCACCAGATGCAGCTTGTCACGTCACCTGCCACCAGATGCGTATTGTCCCTTGCCACGTCACTTGCCACTTCACCTGCCACCAGATGCAGCTTGTCACTTGCCACGTCCCCTCCCACCAGATGCAGCTTGTCATGTCGCCTGCCACCAGATTTGGATTGTCACTTGCTGTATCACCTGCCACCAGATGCAGCCAACCTGTCACACTGCTCTCATCCTGCCACACTACCCCCCGTCATACTGCCCCCCCTCCACCTGTCACACTTGCTCCCCCCTGTCATACTGCCCGCCCACCTGTCATACTGCCTCTGTCATACTGCCTCCCTGTCATACTTCCCCCCTTCCTGTCACATCCCCTGATATCTCACCGAAGCCCCCCAATGGGGCTCCTAAAAAAATGTGTAAAATAACAAAAAAACTTAAAAAAAAAAAAAAATTAAATAATAAAAAAAATAAAAAACTAGCAAAAATTAAAAATGACTAACCCCATTCACTGCCCTACTGACCACATCCAATGCATTGCTGACCAGCCGGGGTCGGGGGGGGGGGTGGCCTTTATGTTTTCTTGCACCAGGGCCCTGAAGGTTCTAGTTACACCTCTGGTCAGATATTTGTGCACTGTCATAGTTTACAAAATGATGCAATGTACAGCACAGATTACAGAGCACAGCAGTCCAGAGTATGTAGTATAAATCACAGGTAACAGTGTGCAGCAGTTATGAATATGTTTTGTAGAGCACAGAATGCAGAGTGTAGTGGTCAAGAGTATGTAATGTACAGCACAAATTACAGAGTGCAGTGGCTGTGAGTATGTAATGTACAGCACAAATTACAGAGTGCAGTGGTTGTGAGTATTTAATGGAGAGCACAAGCTACAGAGAGTATCAGCCAGGAGTATGTAATGTAGAGCACAGCATACAGATTGCAGCAGTCAGGAGTATGGAATGTACAGCGCAGCTTACAAAGTGCAGCAGTTATCGGTGTGACTGAGATGTGCAGTGTACAGAGTGGACAGTGTAGTTCTACTTTACCTATTTGATCAGTGGAGAAGTGCCCCTTTACATTGGTGATTAGTGTGGAAATGACCCCTATACTGTTGGATTCAGATAAAATAGTGTCAGGTTCTACATACCTGAGAGAGGAGAGGCTCAGCTGGTGCCGTGCCCCTGGCTTTGGCACTGCAAACCTATTTAGGTACCTTTCAGCAAGAGATTTATCCCTCTACACAACAACTGTTTTTTAATCGACCCTGGTCTCCGAAGACGGTACCCCTTTAAAAAAAAAAAAAGACAGCTAGCATGAAGAGCATACCAATTCCACCGCCCTGCCTTTGTGATGAAAAGGCAAATATTTACTGTAACTAATGACACATATATATTAATCAACACAACTGAGATTACACATTTTAAACAAAGAGATATTTAAGTTATGAAACCCTATGATCATTAGAAAGAAGATATTTAAGATCCTATCCACCCCACCACAGCCTCCTAGGAGCAGGGAGGTTAAATAGCACACTATGGGGGAGATTTACTCAAACTGATGGTGCACACAGAATCTGGTGCAACTGTGCATAGTAACCAATCAGCTTCTTGGTTTTAGGCCCGGTTCAGACTGCTGCGGTGAGGGAGATCGCATATGATTCGCACCGCACTGCAGTTCAAATCATATGCGATCTCTGTGCGATGCAAATTCAGCCATACAGATAGTATGGGTGAATTCGCATCGCATTCGGCCCAAACTCGCACAGGACCCTTTTTTTTTCGGTACGTTGCAGAATCGGATCGCATGGTGTTCTCACCATGCGATTCGATTCCTGTCCGAGTTTGCAGATCGCACTGCGATATGCGAGCTGATATGGGGGTGTCATTAACATTTCACTGACACTCCCAGCAGCTCGCATAGGGCAGTGTGAACTGCCGGCGGGAGACATGCGGTGCGGGAACCCGCAGTAGATTCGCAGCGTTCCCGCACCGCAGCAGTCTGAACCGGGCCTTATTGTCAAAGCTTAATTGAACAAGCTGATGTTAGAAGCTGTTATGCACAGCTGTACAAAAACTGTAGTTAGTCCTCTAGGTACCCAGTATTTATTATAACTATTATATAATTCATCGGAGAGCAGGAAATCACTGGTAAAATTAGAAATGGAATAAAAAAAAAACTGGATTTGACTTTACCAATTCTATGCATCCCCAGCAGGGGAAAAAAATGAAACAAAAAAGGTGCACCAGTCTTATATTGTTTATTATACCACTTTGATCAATGCCTGTTAAATTATTGTTTTTTTAAATATTATTCAAATGATGAAAACACATAAATATTAAAATCATCTATTGCCCCCCCCCCCCCCCCCCATAGTATGTCATGCACGTATATCTAATATCCACACGTCTATGAAGTTGATCACTTTTAAATGCACAGGCATGGACTGAAAGCTCCTAATGTCCAGATTCTGTGAAACTTCTTCAAAATGTGAGAAGCAATAAATTAGCCAGAAAAATATTCAACATAAAGGGCTAGTGATTTTTGTCAATATAGCCACTCTTGATCAAATCCCTCTATTTCGGCAGTTAGGAGTGTTCTATAGGATATTCTAAATATTCCTTTTGTTGGCAAGTTTATGGTCTTACTTGACCATCACAAATATGCTGGTGGTGACCAACAGCACAGTGGTCCAGAGGACGATTATATATAAATAAATATATATATACACCACAATGTGCAGGTTTTTCAGCGTAGGAATCTGCAATGTGTATGCAGTTTTCTGCACAAAAAAAAAAAAAACAAAAACTGACGTGACATCTACATTGGTGGGAACAGGGCACATAACCGACGCACATAAAAACTGATTTAAACTGATGTCTCTGCAAGTGAAATCTGCTTGCTTTATCTATCAGTTCCCGTCAGTTTTTAAGTAGGTATGATGTGAATGAACTTATAGATATCTCCACAACTTTGCTGTTTAAAAAAACAGCCTCCAAAAAGGCTTCCCTCGCACTCCTGTAATTAAAACCATTCATACTTCATATAATAGACGAGGGCCTTACCGCCAGGGACACTTCATGTACATGGAACAATTCATTATCCAGAGGTTAGTCTGCCATATATAGCCTTATAATAAAATGATAGATTCCCACAGCAAAGGTAAGAAAGTCACTAAGGTAAATTACTTATCAGTTCCAATGTATGGATCCAGTGGAAGGGTAAGGCAATTGTAAAGGGTCTGAAACCAACTGGCTGCAAAGGGGACACAAGTAAAACACTTTATTAGTAGATTAGTAGATCTGTTAGATTTTTATTGTGTGTGCCCATTCGGAGGATTTCCTTACCTGTGTGGTCTTTGATTCTCTGTCTAAGGGCCCATTCACACCTGAGTGTTTTCAGCTCATAAAACACTCATCTCAAAAGTTCCAAAACGCCCAACAAGCAAAATCCCATTCATTTAAATGGCCCCTGTTCACATGTGAGCGTTCTGCCTCCTGAAGCAAAACGTCTGAAGCTCAAAAAACTAAACAAGCTTCTTTTTAGGCTGATTACGGACATTTTTCTGTTTTTTACATTGGTGACCTTTTGACCTGTACAAAATTGCATCAAAAATCACAGCAAAATCACGCAACTTTCCACCTGAAAATGATACGCTCAGGTGTGAATGTAGCCTAAAGGACAAAACACATTTTAGGTGGAGTTCTCCTCTCTACTGTGGCAGGTTGGCTCGGCTGGGCAAATCGCTGTTACCTTACGTCGCTTTTCCTTTTTGGCCACTAGGGGTGCCCGCAGCGTGTGCCCGGAGTTGATGCGAGGGCCCGGCTGGCACGATGACTGCCAGGCACCCGCGATCGCTCGTGACATAGTGCGAACCCGGGATCTGTGTGTGTAAACACACAAATCCCGGTTCTTTCAGGGGAGTAGAGACAGATCGTGTGTTCATACTAAGTATGAACACCGATCTCTCTCTCCTCCTAGACAGCCCCATCCCCCCTACAGTTAGGACACAGTGAGGGAACACAGTTAACCCCTTCCCTGCCAGTGACGGTTATACAGTAATCAGTGCATTTTTATAGCGAAGTGTCCAATTTGTCCGCCGCAATATCGCAGTCCCGATAAAAATCGCAGAACGCCGACATTACTAGTAAAAAAATAATAATAATAAAAATGCCATAGATCTATCCCCTATTTTGTAGACGTTATAACTTTTGCACAAACCAATCAATATACGCTTATTGCAATTTTTTTTTACCAAAAATATGTAGAAGAATACATGTCGGCCTAAACTGAGGACATTTTTTTTTTTTTTTTTTTTAATGTGGATATTTATTATAGCAAAAAGTAAAAGATATTGTAGGTTATTTACGAAAGGCAAATACTACAAGTGCAAACTACAAGTGCAAAGTGCACTTGAGATTGCACTGAAAGATCTGTAGATCTGAGGGGTAGATCTGAAATGAGGGGAAGCTCTGCTGATTTACTACCATTTACTCTGAATGGTACCCCAATGCGTATATTTAAAAAAAAACACTCAAATTATAGCACACCCCATTGCACAGATGTGAATACTGTGTGTGCTGTGGTGCTCTGGGTGCAGGAGGGTTTATTTGTGCACAGAGGCATTTTCAGAGCTCATTCAAAATAAGTAGGCTGCCTTAATGCAACAAGCTATAATGCAATGTACCAATAAGTGTGAATAGGCCCTTTGTACTTAATTGAATATGTTCCTTATTAATTTGACAAATCAATGTACTTTCCATTGTAACGAGGCTAGACTATTTTAATCAGTTGGGTTCTTGTGTTCTTAGTGGTGAACTGAAGCTGTTCCTCCCATCTGTGGCTGATTACCTGGTCCTTTCCAAAATTCGCAAGATGCTTGGATTTTCTCATTGCCAGAAACACTTCTCAGGTGCCGCTCCTATCTCTAAGGAAACTCTGGAATTCTTCCTTGGCCTTAATATCACACTTTATGAAGCCTACGGTATGAGTGAGACTTCAGGACCTCACGTCATGTCCAGCCCTTATACTCATCGCTTCCAGTGGTAAGAATACCTCCTATATCTGTTCTTAGCAGTCTTCTACTACACCTTCTATTCTTTATTTTTCACAAGCTTTTCAGTCCCAGCACTTAGCCCGGGTTCACACCAGTGCGGTGCGAATTCCAGCTACATTTTCTCTGTGAAGAGAAAATGTAGCTGTTCAGCGGTGCTGCTCCGTTCTATGAGCGCATCAGCTGAGCAGGGAGAGGGGGAGAGGAGGGGGAGGTGTAGTGAAAACAAGGAGCGATTCCTTGTTCAGAACGGAAGGCATCTGCGAATCAGATGCGTGCCCATAGAAGATAATGGGCCTGAATTCGCACCTGAGCCGGACCGCACTGCAGAAAAAACGTGCAAGTTTTTTCTGCAATGCGCAGTGCGAATGCACCGCAGATATGTGAACCAGCCTCATTACATTTAATGTATTTTGAAATGTCCTGCGAATTGGATGCGGTGTAAGCCGCATCTAATTCGCATAGGTGTGAACGGGGGCTTAAAGAAGAAAGATACAAAACAGTTGGATTTCATCAAGATATAAATTCATAAATAAATCATTTTGCATTATAAGTGAACTCTAGGAATATATTAAAAATAATTATTGCAGCTCTGTATTCACTATTCTATATATACAGTAAATGTATTTATTTCTGCAAAAAAGAGCTTGCCTGTTAGCAGTTTTTCATTTTTAGCCTTCAATTCCAACTTAAAGTGGTTGTAAAGTCACTTTTCTTCTTCCTACAATCCCCTGTGTTATACAGTCAGGTCCATAAATATTGGGTCATCGACAAAATTCTAATGTTTTTGGCAAAATGAAACGAACAAGATGTGCTTTTACTGCAGACTTTCAGCTTTAATTTGAGGGTATTTACATCCAAATCAGGTGACTGGTGTAGGAATTACAACAGTTTGTATATATGTGCCTCCCACTTTTTAAGGGACCAAAAGTAATGGGACAGAATAACAATCATCCATCAAACTTTCACTTTTTAATACTTGGTTGCAAATCCTTTGCAGTCAATTACAGCCTGAAGTCTGGAACGCATAGACTTGACCAGACGCTGGGTTTCATCCCTGGTGATTCTCTGCCAGGCCTCTACTGCAACTGTCTTCAGTTCCTGCTTGTTCTTGGGGCATTTTCCCTTCAGTTTTGTCTTCAGCAAGTGAAATGCATGCTCAAATTAAGGCTGAAAGTCTGCAGTTAAAGTCAAGGGTCCCTGATGGAGCTCCCAGAGTGGCGGCTCACCCTATGGGT